>JAQRGC011847757.1:0-14152 GCA_028659135.1 Plantago lanceolata
ACACGTACACTAAAATCAGCTAGCTTATCAGCTCGCTTATCAGCCAGCTTATCAGCTACCTTATCAGCTAGCTTATCAGCTACCAGCTAGCTTATCAGCTATCACCTAGCTTATCAGCTCCAACTAGCTTATAAGCTAGTTTTGCTAAACAGAGCCAGCAACTTGATGCAGTCTTACCATATTTGAAGGCTATTACGTAGATTTGTAGAGTATCTCATCACACCAAAAGGTTAGCGATTGTAAGTTTCCAACGTTATTTAGAAAAAAAAGAGAAAAAGAGGTAGTTTATCGGTTTAAACTTATTTCACATCAGGTTTTTGTCAAAATAAAACGCTTGTAATGAAGTGAAAATATATCTCGTACTTGTATAACGTCATAAGGTGAATTAATGTCTCACATCTTACGAGTTATATAGCACACTTAGTCGGCAACTACATAACCTATGAGTATAGTACACACATGAACACAACCTTCGAGGTTGAACCTTCATGTGTTGGCACCCCTGCCCCACTTTTTATAATTGAAGTATCAATGTCCAAAGTCCTATACTTGAAGTTGGACCTTACCAGGTCAACGAAGGTCTATAGAACACACGGTAATTCTGGAAGGATTAGAAAAGTAATTTGACTATCTAAAAATTCTTAATTGTCCTACTGATTGGGACAAGACATGTGTCAGTCCCATTAATATCCCACTAATCTTAGACTTGAACCTACAACACTATCGTAGAGGGCTACCAACCCTATACTTGTCAATATCTGAGCTAGTATGTACACGAAAAGCAATAATATAAAAGAGCTCAATCCACAGTCACAATGTAATTAACATTTAATAATATTCATACATTAGTCAGGAGGGTTCACCAACCTCATACAAATAAAGTCTATCCTTCGACCTGACCTTCGAGCAAGCTAGTTTTAAACAATTACACCTACACCGCTGCCAGAGACTCCGTGAAAGAAAAATAAATTAGAAAATAAAGTTCGATAAATATGGTCGGATTAGGGTGAAACAATTCCATTCAAGTCTTAAAATTACTCCCTCCTGTCTTTCTTTTTTTTTTTTTAATAAATGACGTTTTAAACTTGCAATCATGATTATCATGTTCCATCTTGTAAAACCGAATTACTTTCAAGGTAAAATTAGAAATAAGAACCAATTCACCGGAGACGCCTTTAATCATATCAAGGGTATCAAGGTAAGGTTGTAAAGAAAGTAGTTTTGACAGGATAGCACCATGAAATGGTCCGTTTTGTACTACTACTACTGTTGAGCAGCCGACTAAGTTAAACCCCACCATGGATAAAAATTCAATTTAGGCCGAAATCCAATCATTCAATAGAAGCCTGTGGCCCAAATCCAGAGCCTTTTGAAAAGGAGTCTTAGCTGAGGGAGACACTGATGCTGCTGCTGCCAAATCATAACACTAGTACAGAATTTTCATGTCTGTTTCTTTCTATATTTCACCAAATTGATGGCTACCTTTCAACATCCCAACACAGATATGCATTATACCATCTCCTAGAAAAGAAAAGCTCCTCCTGTTATGTCCATCACACTTATTGGTGACTTATTATGTCTCAGACAACACCACTCTAAGGATAAATCCTCTAGTCTATTAAGCACAAAAGGAATATAATTAATTTTTTCGGGTGATGTTTCACGAGTCAAGGAAGGTGGTTTTATCCGAGTACGTGCAAGCAAAGCTGAGCCGTTTTCACATTAATAACACTACCGATATACGTTAAGCATTCATACAAGGTACATAATCAGAGTAGTCATATTCATAAGTTACAACAGAATTCGCTGACAGTTGGAAGTACTTGCCATGTGATTGGTTTATTGTTGTAGGCCGTTGAGTAGACATGACCATCATTCCGACGTTAGTTGAACTGGTGGCCTGCATCGACTGCAGCACTGGCTGTTATACGGTAGGTACATCGCCTCTGCACAACAATTGCAGAGTTAAAACTCGGAACAGGCAAGTGATATATCAACATAGCACACGCTAGCTGCTAAGGTACATATACATTGCTCAGGACTAAGGAGTACTGGCTTGTAAAGTTTAAACATATGGAATCACGATTACTGAATCACTCTAAATTCATCGTCATCATCACACTTAGATTCATATGGAAATTTTATTGCTTTTCTTCACATGGTGTTCTTTCACTAGAGATTTTATACTAGATACAATAATCCATAGTGCATTGCCATTACAAAAGTCATAATCACAGTCACTAGAATATAATCATGGTCGTGCTAGTGTAGTTAGCTGTTAGATAGCAAGTGAAAAAAGTTAAAATGATGAGATATATAGAAAGCTAAAATGCTACCGAGTAATTTGCGACACTCATTCTAGAAACAAACTGCTTGGTAAACAATATTTTTACATGGGTGGAAATAAGGTAACTCCATGTAATTAGAATGTCCGAGTCTGCAACCTAAAGAACATTGCAATTTTCAACTTCGTCTTTGAGGAATTACTTTGTTGTTATGTAACTAAGTTAATGTAGAGAAGCCATGGTACTGAAGTTTCCATTGGTAGAGATGCAATAGTAGGATTCGCATGGCACTCTACGGAAAATATTACTCCACCGAGGATAGCAGGACCAGCATTCACTTCATCATAAAACTATTACACAAACCATGTTTATTAAAACTTGTGGTCGTAATTCATCCACATCTTTTGAAAAAATTACAATATATCTATTCACACGCACTTTGTAAGTGATTGTGGATACATTTGTCGCATCTTTTTCAAAGAATTGGATGGATTACGCCCACAAGGTCTAATAAAATGGTTTTGGTAATAATTGAATTAAAACATCAAGGAGATCGCATCATATCAACCTAAGAGCAATGCAGGTAAATTCTTTACAGCACTCTTTACCATTATTCTTCAACCACTGTTTCCCCTCACGCTTGCTATCGAAGAACTAGTAGACATGAATTGTATCCTAACATCTCTATATGCTTGAGCTTCTAGATACGATGGAAATTACTACTCGCTACCTTTATAAAGTTGGTAAATAGTATGAGTTCCACCATGATGACACTTATGAGGCTGTCTAGTTAACAAGAAAACATGTAACATGGGGATTGAGTTAACATCACCTGTGGTAGCCTAGCCATCATATACACTAGTGCTTAACCTTTAATGCTGATAATAATGTACGGGTCACATACTTCAATTAGCCCATTAGATCTACCAAATCCTCTGTCAACTAAAACTTACAAACTATGGGAAAGAGGCAACAAACCCTTCACAACTCATGTTGAAACAAACTAACCTACTAGTCTATAACATTTCGTTCAATGCAATCACGTCACTATACGCAAGATTCAAAACAGGATCATCACAAACAACTCAATAGCACATAATTAAGCAAAAACGGTGCAATTAAGAGTCTTGGATACAAACCTTGGCTCGAAACCTGCCTGACTTTCCCGGATAGCTCAAGTACACACAGGACAATACACCAATCCATTCTCATTGCAATCACCACATCTCACAACCACAGTCCCCCCATTCAATTGCTTCCCCTCCACTTCCAACCCTTCCTTCACAACCATCACCCTCTTACAGCTCCCATTACACGTAAAACACGGCAAGAACCGCACACCGCCACACCCCTCACACACATACCCCCGTCTCACTTTCGGCAGCCCGTGAAGCAATTCCCCCAAATACCCTTCCTCCACCGCCCTCATCACCTCCTCAACCCCACCAATGTACCTCCCTTTCACAAACAACCTCGGCGGCACAAGCTCACTACTAGTCTCCTTCCCCTTAAGCAAATCCCTCAACTCATCCCTAAACCCTCTATCCATCGAAATATCCCTCTCACAAATCGAAATCCCCAACGCCTCCGCCGCGGATCTAACCGCATTACAGTCCTCAAAAGTCTTCCTAACCCCTCGCAAAGTCGTCGAATACATCACCACCTTATTCTCCCCATTAGGCGGGCAAATCAATTCAAATTTCTCAAGTGACTTACTACTACTGTTCACCACCACCAAACCCTTCTCAGCAACATTGGGACTAACATTTTCGTTATTAGTACTAACCGGGGGCTTGGAGGGAGTGAAACGGAAGCTGGGAACGTGATCGGAGTCAAGGCCGGACATGAGATCCCAAGAGTTGATAGTCTCGAGAGAATCGTACCGGAGGGAGCGAGGCTCGGAGAGTGGGCTGGGGAAGAGGGAACCGAGAGTTTTCCGCGGCGGAGGAGGAGGGAGAACAGGGGTAGGAGGGTCCATGGTGAGGAGGCCGTAAGTGGTGGAAGTGAGAGAGACGATGTGGTGGCTGAAGCCGCCGATTTGGGGGAAATCTTCATCTTGGTTGAGAAATGTGGATGAAACACAACCCATTTTTTGAAGTTTGGGTGAAACAAAATCAAGATTCAGTTATGAATTGGGGAAGATGATGGTGAATGGGAATGGAGGATTCAATTTTCAAAAAAGATGCAGAGGTGGAGGTGTGTTAGCGCTAAAAAATGGAAAAGATTGCTTTATTTTGAAAATGGAGAAAAGGTGAGTACTGTGATGCAATTAATGAGAAATTGCTTGGGTTGAAGAGCATCGACTTTTCAAACTGCTCCTAGGGGATTGTGCAGATTTGGCTATGCTTTCCCTGTACTCTTGTTTTATTTCGCTATGTGCCACTTTTACTTTTGTCTTCTTCTTTTTAGTATACAAAACTTGTTCATTTCGTTTCAACTTAAATCATTGTACTGTAGTACAAGTGTAAAACTCTCCGTCTCAGTACTCACGCTCGAAGTTAGCATGTTATGTTTGAGTACACAACTCTACTCCATAAGGATGTTGAGTCAAAGTTCGAGTCTGAATTTAAGTTCGTTTTATTAACGAGTCAAACTGTCTTGATTTAATGTTATTTAACATGGCTTATTAGACTCAAATGTTAGTACAACAATTTTAAACTATAGTACATAGTTCACTTTGCAAATGTATGGGGGTAGACATATTCTCCAATGACTTGGTTGGTGTTATTTATCTTTTTTCCGGTTCAAAATAAAGTAAAATTTTCCTTCTTCGTGTGTTCAATTTAGGCTTTCAATTGTGTCTCTGGCATTTTATATGGAACAAGTATACATATTTATGTTACAATCTTAGAATTCGACACATTTGATTTGGTGATTTGCTATGTGTGATGTTAAATTCTTTAATCATAACATAAAATATCATATTTTCACTTTTTTTTTCTCTTTTGAATCTCGAACTCGACTAGGCTCATTCGAGTAAAATCCAAATCATATTTTTTACTCATTTAATTAACGAGCCGAGACTAACCAAAACAGTCCTCGAGTCGACTCGTATAACAAGACGACTTTGCAGGGGGAGTTAGCATAAGTATAACAAAAGCCCAACAGTATCAATTGGGTCAGGTAAGTTGCTCGAAATTAATTCCAACCCAGCCCAATTATTGTAAAGGTCGTTAACAACCGTCGTCGGATCGGCAAGCAGATTATTTTGATTTCACCGGACCGGCACATCGCCGTGAATTCTGAAACTCAAATCCTCATTCTGTCGCTCAGAATTCGATTCTGTTCTTGAAGCTTAGCCGAAGTAGCACCTCCAAATAGTCACAGTGAGTTTCTTTCCTCTTCTTTGCTTTTGGCTTTATTTTCGTGAATTCATTATTAAATGATGATGCATGATCTTATTTATATAAATTATATCCACTTGAAGCTTTTGGTTAATTGTTGATTCAATTAAGTACCCCCTTAGATTAGTTTTGTATTTTGTGTTCTTCCCCTGGTGTTACTTCAGTTCAAAGTGTTACTCTTCTGATTGTTTTTAACTGGTAATACTATATTGGTTGAGTATTAAAATGTTGAATTAGTTTGAAAAATCAGGTAAAAACATGCCCAAGAGTAGCTGTAAGTTACTCTAAAATGTGTTTTTGTTTCTTTCTAATCTTTACAAGAAACTGGTTTTTCCTTGTTAAGAATTTCACATTGTAAGCTAGCTCTGCAGGTTATCAACCATCAAAGTAACAAGTAGGGTGCTACAATAAGTAGACTACGCAATGGAACTTTGTTGCATCGTTTTCCTTCTGCTTTGCCCAATGGTGCTAGGACCAGAAATAATTCGCGGTCTGGTCAATCGTATTGCATACTCGATTGTATATTTCATGAGGTTAGAAGCCTTTTTTTTGGTCTTTTATTCTGTGTTGTTAAGGTTGTGAAGTTTTGCTAATTTAGTTTGCGCATTGTGCTTTGACTTTCAGCCAGACCAAACATACTATGTGATTGAGATATGTTGAGTTGGGCGGTATGTCATTGTACGAGTGCACTGCAGAGTTTAGGTTTTTCTGGGTAAACATCAAGCTTCTAGAGACCGGAGCATGTGATAGTCCCTCGACATATCATAGATATAGATTCAGCACTGTTTTGGTATATAGCTGTGATCAGGAGGGCCTAAAGGCAGCTTATGCTGGAACAGTTCCATATATGAAGGATGGAATCTTGTTCTATAACAAGTGAGTAGAGTCCTTTAACCTTTTCTCTTTTTGTCTGTTAACAGCTTGATTAAACCACCATGAGTCCATGACTTCTGAACGTTTAAACCTATTACCCATTTCTTATACATGGTAATACTTTCACTTTCTCAATCTGATCCTTCAGGCATGCAAATTATCAACCAGGAAATACACCACATGTTCTAGTTTGGAACGATGAGAGCTGTAGTCAGTATGTTCTTGACACGGATGGAAAGGGGCAGGTTCCAGAGCAACAACAGGTACATGGATATCACTTCTAATTACTTTGTTGTTGATAAGTTATGAGCAGCTACTGTCTGCTGTAATGACACATAACTTGCGGAAAGTATGGAGATTGATTTCTAGTTAACCAGGTGATGTGTGCAGTATTTGTTGACACTACTCGGTAGTTGGTATAGAATGCTATATCAGTGAAAACTTAACAAAGAGAAGGTAAAAATAGTAGGTCAACATTTTCGTAATATCTTTACCTCCAAAATAAGTCTTTTTTCCCACTAAAACCGTTCGGAGAAGAGTACATGTAATTTCTGAAACATCTGTCGCGTGTATATTATATCATGTTTTGGAAGGCGGGCATATTGTAATCTTTCTTAAAATTATCCACATGCAACCATTTTAATGCTGTGTGTGGACTCCCTCTGTGTATCTATGATTATATTGATGGTGTATTGTTCTGTATCTGATCTTTTACTTATGGAAATAATCAGTTGGTGCTGGAGCTACTTGAGGATGGGAGATTAGCTACATCATATGATCCACCAGTTATATTTGGCTGCTTGAACAAGGACTTCGTACAGCAGGTATGGTAATTTTTACTACATTTTGTTGATCTTAGAGTCGAATGTTTACAGTCAGCAATCTGATACCAATAGGTATGTTGGTTGAGAAAAGTTGTTCATCTTGGTCTTCTTTAATCTGCATACCATCACCAGTGTTTAGAAATAGATATAGAAGCCAAAGCATAAAATGAGGATGATGAAGTTGAGATACTCCTACATTATTAGTATAATAATTGACTCCTACATTTGATTGTAGTCACTCTGTTTTCAAGTTGTAAGGAAATCATTTATTCCTGCATGCATGCAAAATTTGGCATTGTTTTTACATGAGAGAGCCAAAACTAATTTGTGTGTATTGATTCGTACATCATCAGAAAGATCCTCATGTATTTATGGAAATGTTACATGCCATGTCCTGTGATTTGCAATTTCCCCAGTACGCATACATTTATTCACTAAATTACTATATTTCACTATTTAGGAGCTGATGAACTATCTGTTATTTTGTGGTGATCTTCAGACTGGACTTCAACCTGGTAATCTCCTGCGCTTTTCTGTTGGGGAGGGGGGACAAAGTTTTGTGGATGGTAAAATGGAGAGAGCTGATTTGCTGCACTACTTTGGCATGCCTAATCGTACAAGACCCTTTGCTGATAGTTTCTCCAAGGGAATGAGGCACAGTAATTTTGTTGTGTGCATGTCAGTCAATGCTGAATTGATTCGTTAATAATGTCACTTCATTAGTCGCCATGATGAATTTATTGAATACATGCATGATCTCAGTTGCGATGTTCAGCTTTGAGAGCTCTCCTTTAAACGTTCACACCATAAAATCCCACAGAGTCAATGTCACAGATATACTATTTACATGAATTTCTTCTTTGTTTTTCACATTTGTATTATTCTGAGATAACAATTGGCATCTTAGTAGATTATGACCAAATTCTTGGTGCTTGCAGCAAAACATGTATGTATGGTGGTAAAGTGTGATTAAATTTTAAATGTTAATGCAGTGTTCTGTTTTGTGCGGATTTGATGAACATGTTTTATCCATGATTTTTCTATGCAGTTCGGCGTTCACCTCTGACAGTTGAACATCTTTTGGCATCTATTAGCCCCCTGAACGAAGAGGAACATGATGCGGCCGATATAGACATGGCTGGTTAAAGCTGTGGTGATCTTGATTCTATGTTCATATGCCAATATTCATGAGTGGACGGACTACTTTCATATTCTACCAAATGAAGCGCAGCAACTACAGTCGAGCTAGAGCCTAGAGTATGCAAAAAGACTTGGATCCTATTTGTAAGTCAATAGTTTGAGTTGAGTGCAGCTTAGAGTACAGATACAACATATACGTTGACAACGAAGCGCAGTCTTTAGTGGCAAGACACTTCTTCTCCGACCAATAATATCTTGTATCTGGTTTTGTGCTAAATCAAGCTTTACTTTTCCCTGTCTTTGAAAATCTGAGCATAGAATCTACATTCAATGCATAACGGCTTTAAATCCATAACTCTCAACTTCTTATTGAGTTGGGTACGTAGATTAGAAGTAAACTATTTTAATGATTAGAAGAATGGAAAGAAAAAAAAGTGACCAGCTCCACAGGCCACTCCGCTGCCAGCCTGCCAGTCCCACCTTTAAATCCATCTTCCCATTGTAATCAGCACAGTACAGATCAAACTGATGCCGATTACAGTTGGGGAAAACCATCGAAGTTCGAATTGGCATCGATTGATGGGATAACATATTCATGCTGGCTCACTCCAAACGTTCACACATAAAATAAACTTGCAACGGCTATAAACTGAAACACAGAATTAATCAATTAATATATGGTCACATGAGCAGAAATAATTAAGAGAAAATCACTGAAATCAAAAAGTTCCCTCAAACTAATCTAATCTGTGCTATGCTATATATCAAAATGTTCAACTATGAGACCATCTCTGATTCTCTGTATCTAAGTTGCTAATGTGGTTTCTTCACAACTATCATGGATGCACGCCAATACATCTCTGTAGTCTCTGGAGATTGTGAAAGAATCATACACCTTTCCGTCATTGCTCTTCTTGTATTCAAAAAGAAGGGACGACTTGTTGAAAGCCGTCAGCTTCACAAATCCAAAATCGTAGTCCTTGTAGATACTCCAGGTGGTGTTAATATCGGTGAACTGTGATAAATGAGATCCTGCTCCACCAGCGACAACATGAATCGTCCCACCAAACGTCCCAGAGTAGTGCGACTTTTCAGAGCTGGTGCACATGTTCTACACAGGACGAAAACAAAATTTAACACAACAAAACCAAGGCACTGGTGTTTATCTGACCACGACATTTATATCGTAATTTATGACAGCAATGAACATATTTTTTACCTCATATATCGGACAAGTCCTTTCGTAGTTGTGGACATGACCGTAGAATGCCATGTCCACCTTGTACTTCTGCCACAGCTTCTGCAGGCTGTCCCTTCCCATAGGCTCTTCGAAAGAACCTAATGACCCATAATACTGGCTGGAAGAATAGCCAAGGACTCGATGAGCAACAAAAATTAACCAAGGTTGTTTCTTTCTATCTACAGATGCAAAGCATTTTTCGAGAAACTTGTATTGTTCAGATCCTTCTCTCCAGTCATGCTCAGTATCTGCTACGCAGAAGTGAAACATGCCATAATCTGTTGAGTACCTGCAATTCAGCACACATTTAAGCTTATATATATATTCAGAAACCATAAAACAAGCATATAGAGAAGAAACGGAACAAAAATCGCTTACCAAAACTTGGCTCTATTTTCAGCTGGAACATAGTACATGGTTTCAGCCAAAACACCACATTCACCTCCAGAATCTTTTGTGTCATAAAACGATCCTGTCCCGGGCCAGTCACGCTCGTGATTGCCACTGTTGCAAAAAATGTAGGATCAGGTTTTGGCAGAAAGAATAATATAACGCATCTGTTGCGACTAAGGTCATGAAACCAACCTCCCAATCATGTAAGGCACAGTGGATGTTATAGGTGCCACCTGTGCAGTAAATTGGTCCCATTGGGAGATATAGCCATTTGCGTATGTTATATCACCATTGTGGAAAACGATGTCATAGTTTGCAAGATCATTGATGAGTTGGTCTGTGGTATTTAGTGCACCAGGCTGATAATTGCTATACTCGTTCGATCCATCTCTCTCACCCTGCACATAGATTATACGGTCAGCCATACATGGTCTATTTTGTAGAAGCATAAGTACAAACGAAAACACTCCCATTAATACCAACTTCACTGATATGTCATCACAGCAAGTGACAAACTAGGACTTAGAAATAACCGATCCATATATACTATATATCAAAGTCATAACTCGTAATGCATGAAGGTCCTATAGCCATAATATGCAGTAAATTTGTTCAATACCTTCCCCATGTCACCAAATATTATGACTCGCTGCAATGAGTCTTGTCCAGGAAATGGGGATGACCTAAAGGAGTAGGTCTTACCCCAAACATAGGAGCCATTGGATAGTTGGTGACCAATCGTGTAATTGTACCTGATCAGCAAAATAACTAGTTTTAGCCGTAGGAGTACTAGTTATAGTTACAGTCACAAATCCATTTACAGCATCTTGCAAACTTACATAGTACTTGGCCATAAATCTTGCAGAAAACTAGTGTGTATAAAACCAGGGTCACGCCAGCCAACTGTACGTGCAGGTCCGCCTGCAATGCATTTTGGAGAACTGTTGTTACATATCTAATTTAGGCAACACCAAGCATGAGATACAGTGAGCATTATCGCTTCAAAAGTTCATCGTAAACTAGAAGTCGTACCACACATGCTGTTTCTGCCAAAAGTTATTGTCCCTGCCGGTGAGCGCTTCTGCTCATAATTTGGACCAGCCTGACCCCATTGAACGAAAGGAACGGCTTCATCTATGTTGTAGCCACTGGTCCACGTTACTGTCATCTGCGAGGTCCAATACATATGTGAATCTTCTCTTCTACAAATATGTTCAGATCCATTTTGACAAACTATAAACATAAAAAATTACCTCATTCCACGACATACCCTGAGCAAGGCGGGGAAAAACTGGTGCTTTAGGATTCAAAAACGATACCAAATTCGACACTGCTAACAGCTTAGGCTGCAATTGACAAGTTCAAAGATAAAAATGTGAATTTCATACCCAGATATATAGTCTCAGCTCTGATTTTATGCGATAAACACGATAACAAATTAACAATGAACATGAGCAATATGACATACATTTGATGTTCCTCCTGTAAACAACCCGAAGGAGAAATCTTCACGCTGATTGATTAACTGGAAAGTCACGGAAGCCTTGCCAGTCTTGGAATAGTTTGCATTTTCGAAATTCGCATACTTATACTGCAACATTTACAAAAGTCTTGCGTGTGAACTGTGAACAAATATAGGAGAAAATAATCTGAAAAGAAACAGAATCTCAACACCACCTTTATCGGTGCAGTGCAAAGGTATGGCGGTTGCTCTTTAGTATCGTTATCTGATTGACAATCGGAACCACTGCATCCCAAACAAACATCATTAATTCGACAACGAAAACTAAATGATCCTCAAGTTCATATACATTTTTTTCTAAACGGCAAATCTAAATATAACCTACTACTCCAAATTCCACAATGAAAATTAATTAAATGATCCTCTCATGTACTACTCCTGCACCACCTTATAAATCCCGGTTCATATACATAGATACAACAAATTAAATCCAATACAGAGTAGTAGTAGAATTTACTCGAATTTGGCCGGTGAAAAAACACCAATCCAATCATCATCAGTGGGCTTATCAGTTTGAAAATTGACAACCACCCAGTCAGTATCCTCACCCTGCAATCGAAAACAAAGAAAATCAATTGCAATCTTTCCAACAGTACTAAATCACAAATACTACTGCTCAAGTCGAGGCAAACCTTTGGGCCAAGAAGAGGTGGAGTGGCTGAGATTGAGGATGAATTGGTGAAGGCAGGTACGGTTTTGTGGATTGCAATCTGGGCGAGAGGCTGATCACGATCAGTGTGTGAAGAAGAATGCGAGGAAGCAGAGACACCGCCATTAAAGATTACAGAGAAAAGAACTAGTGTGGTGAAGAGAGAGCTCTTCATCTTCATTTTCATTTTCATTTTCAAACAGGTACTACTAGCTTAGTTTAGCTTTTAATTTGTATAGGAAGAGTCAAAGAGTCATAGCAATGCCGGGAAAGTGCAGGAGGAGGAATCTACTGTTTTGATTCTGTTTTATCTTGATTTTCACTTTATCTTCAACGTTTATGCGGACTTATCAAACATGATCATATTGGACTTCTGGTCCCCTAAAACTATAAAATTTTTATTTTATAAATTAGTAAAAAACAACATAAGAGATGTTTGAGAATAATTACAAACAAGTTAAAGATGCTATTAGACCTAATCGTGATTCAAATACCGACAATAACCACCAAAACATATCATACCCTTAATCCTTCAATTCAAATCCACAACATTCAACACAAAAGATTTGAGTATATGGTTCCATTTTTAATTGCTACAAATACTTTTTTTTAAAACATAATAATAAATCTCTTCTTGCGGTCTGGTTTATGTCCACTAAAAATAATTTATTTATTTTTCCTTCAAAATTTCAATAATTGTGCCACTTCAATTAATTGTGACTCTTGATCATTTGTTACTTTTTGAAAGTGTGTAACCTTTTATAAATAGTTATGTATAAATAACTATTCACTATACATTTAAATTGTCGATTATAATTGTTGTACGTAGATGGACACCGCGTTTAGCGAAGTGTTTCAAGTCTAGTTTATTGATAAACAAATACTTTTAAACCATATAATAAGGTGATTTCCTGTTGGACGCATAGTCCGATCGTCAACCCATCAACTCCAAATGGCAAATTTAACTTCCGGGGCCGATCGCATCTTTCCTCATATCCACATGCATGTTTCAAGTAAAATATTTTGGGCCTTAATTAAACTCATTCGAAAGTCCGCCACAAGAACTTTATAATTTCAATTAAAATTATTTTTCATTACTTTCGTGTTCTCAATACACTTCTATTTTTATTAGATTTTAACTATTGCAAGTTCAAATAGCACGGTGCTTCGTTTTTTTCACATATTTTCATGTTTCAACATGGACTTTAGATGTTAAAAACATCTTGACAAAGAACATAAGTCTCTTTTCTGTATAATGGCTTTGATATTATTCCGACTGGTATCAGAAATTCTTCCTTCAAGTTCAGCATCAAGCACGCTAAATTTCTCAGCTAGATTAGAAATAATGAGTTGAAGAGCACTCCCAACACCCCCAACCCCTTTCTAACAAGAATCAAGCAGCATCAACTAATCCGTATTCTTGGCAAAGATGTAAACAATCTTCAACTACATCGATAGCTTTCAGAAGTCTAAAGATTTAAAGGACTGATCCACTCTCATTTCGACATAACATATGTAATGCAAGAAAATAAAAACATTCTTCAATGTCTGCTATAAATGTGGATGAGAGATTGAAAAAGTATTCTACTCGAATCAGCGAAGTTTGCATTGAAACTACGGGAATTTGCCTTATTAAAATCCATACAAAATAAAGAAGTGAAATGAACAAGCCATACCATATTCATATCTCTTAAAAGTAAGAGACAAAATGCCCCCGACAGATAGGGATTTGATTGTAATGTATGTAATATCGGCCTTTTCATGAAATAAATAGTGCGATACAAAGTAAAATGTATTCATCAAACCCAAATCGATACAGGATCGATACTCAACATGCAAAAACATGACCTATGTTCTCCCAAGTTCGGTCGTCTTCCATATA
>JAQRGC011847884.1:0-10716 GCA_028659135.1 Plantago lanceolata
AAAAATTGGTTTAGTATCCTGGGTTAATCAGCTTAAGCAAACAGAGCGGATCCAGGTCTAGGCTTTCTTTGCTTGAGAAATGACATATTGACACACTGATCAGAGCCGTGACATGAAATACAATAATACATAATGAACGAATGTCTACTCACTTGTATCGAAGCCTTCACAGGTTGACCAAGAGACCAAGTAGTCTGATACCAGACACTCAATAAGCTGGATCCTGGCATAAACATCAATTGTCAGTTGTCGTGGAGTGTTATGCACATTTCATTTCATAATAATCATGTTTTGACAATATACACGTTCAAGTATTGCATGGATTCTGCTGAAACATAGCACACAGGTAGCCTCACATTCCATGGGGATGGACAGAAATGGTAATGAAACATCCATGGGTACAGTGATATGCTGAGATAGAGCGGAAGTACAGCTTTACTGAAAGATTCCGCGAGAAATATGAGCCATGCTAGGATATACTAAGGACACAAAATAACTCCTTGAACACTCTTACCTCTTGCCATTAGATGACAAGCAATCTCAAATAGATCATCAAATATTTGTTTTAACTTTTAACACTTACATTATGTACATGCAGTTATGCATTTTGGGAAAGCCAACATCAAATGGATCCATAAAGAGTAAACTCTCTGAGACCACAGATATTCTGTGAGCCACAGCAAGGATGACACGCTGGCCAATGTAAGGGTCACTCCCAAGCTTACGCATCAAATGTTGAACATAGAACTCGAACTTCTGGAGGGAGTAATGCATTTCTGGTGAAAAAGAGACAATAATCAGAAACTGGCTAATTGTATAAGCATCGACACTAGAACCCAAGGGGTTATCAAAAAAAAAAAAAAAAAACCACTAGAACACAAGCAATGTGGTGTTTACAGATCTTATGTAGCAGCGACAGCCCACAAAATTATTTAAGTGCTAGCTCCAATCTGTTTCCAACATGGTATAAATTATGGAGTTTTCTTTTCTCAAACTTTCAACCGCAGTGGTGTCCACTCGACAATATATATTAAGTCAGATACAGCTTTCACTAAACAAATAATGTGATATCTTGATACCAAGCTAATTAGTTCATGAAATGTCACCAAAAACATACCATTCGCTTGAGACGCACTACACATTCTATGCAGTAAGCGGATGATCATGCTACTCAAGACACTTTCAATAGTTTCATCTATATTTCCCTCTGACGGTAGAGGCCGTAGAGCCTTTAATGCACCTACAGGAACCAGTTACAGAGTAAGGAAAAAATACAATAGGAAAGATCACAGAATTGCAAGAAAAGATTGTTTAGAAAACCTTGGAAAATGACACAAATGAATGTCTTTGTTATTCAAGCGACACAGGAGTGGCATGAATTTAAAAAGCAATATAAACAAGAAGAATACATACCTCAGAAAATCAACTCTAATGAGAACTATACGCAATATATGCAGAACAATATTAATCTAGACTATCTAGTAACTAAAAATATTTGGAAATGGTCCTGCATATCATCAGAGCAACCCGTACCCTAGACTATCTCCAAACAATTAAAGGAGAATGACACATCATATTTTTAACGTCAGATGCATTACGGAAGCAGAAATGGTAAATATATTATACATGAAAGAAATCCATGAGCTTACCCAGAATGAAGTCAACAGCTTGGTGTGACCAGTTCTTGAATTTACCCTCATCTGCCTGCAGAATGTACAGAAAGTTCAATAATGAATTGTATTGCACTGAACCAGGTGTCTCAATAAATGAATTGTCATCAGTATTAGGTCTCAGTGACCCAAAAGATCCGCCAATGATTGAAAACATACACTGAGGGGTGAAGAAGTCTCACAGAGCTCCACAAGAAAATCTACCGCAGCTCTGAGTTGATCCAAATTGTTTTCACCAAAATTGTCTGCACTACATAACATGCAAATAGGTAAACTACCATCCACAACTAGGCCTTCCGGCAAAGATTTCATTGACAAAAAAGCAATGTACAGAAAGCGTAGAATATACAAATATTCGCTTCTGATAAGAAAGCTATTCTGGTATGCATTCCAAAGGAATTTGATCTCGAACTAATAACCAACTGCAGTTCCTGAATTGTTCGACTAGGTAACATAAATAACTCACCTACATAACAATATGACATGTTCAGAGAGCACAATTAAGTGGAAGAGATGTTTGTGCATTTCTCATTTAGCCTAATGTCTTAATCATCAGAACTTGTCTACATGGAAACTCTTGTTACTCGTAGTTCGTTGGATGTTACCTATATAGTGAATGTAACTAAAAATCATATAATCAAAATGGAAATAGGCAACAGCAACTCTAGTCCCCATCACCATAGCGTCTATCAATAAGTATTATAGCATGCGCCTTATGTATGGCTTTTCGGCTACCTTCTAGTATCAGTTCAAGTAATGCACCTTACAGTGTTATCACATTCCACATAGATCTATTGATAAACTTCATAAATGTATTACATTGCCATCCCAACATCCACAACTTTTACTTCACTGAAGCAAACTAATCATATTCAAGACAAGTACATCCTACCAAAATAAACAAAATATATGTGTATTACTACAGTTAAAGCATTTTTACCAGCGATATGTAATCTCTCTGATGCGCCATCATGTCGTCTCGTCCTTCTGTCACTCAGTCTTACTGTAAATCGGAACACGAATTTTACTCTTTAACTCTTAAAGAACAAAGTATTGGCAGGAAATCAAAAGCTTAATTTCACTACGACAGAGCAAGATACATCAAATATCATACACATAAAAACCTTGTCTGAGAAATCTACGCCGCAGCACATCGTTGAACCTTCTCTGATCAGATTCAGACCCATCCATAGAAAACGTTGGGCTTAATTCCCCCAAATTATCGAAGAAATAGCATTTGCACAACGCAGTTTGCGGAAATACATCATGCTGCATCCCATCTGAGGTATGAAAACACATTAAGTGTGAAAATCATCATAAGCTCAACTACAGTCAGCATCATACATCATACTTACATTGATCTAATTCTAATCTAATACAAGAAGAGTTAAACAATAGTACAAATGTACAATACAGCAAAAATCATTCATCCTAGGCTAAACATAGTCCACAAATCATCGATCGAAAATTTCCATAAGCTCAACTGCTCAAGCATAGGCATCATCATACCAACATTGATCTGATCTAATACGAGAAGAGGTAAACAATAGTACAATAAACAATAGTACAATACAGCAAAAATAATTGGGCCTAGTGATCGAATACTGAGAAAATTAAGCATGACAATGTGATTTAGAGAAGTGAGAACTAGCCTTCCGCAATTTTCAGATCTTCCTTGAGTCTGAGAATTTCTGCTTTCCGCTGTTTGGCCTAAACATTAACGAAACAACAAAATTAGCAATCGATTCACAGGAAAGCACATTGAGCTGCAAATCAGAAGCGTACGGAGAGGAAAGTGACAGAGATGGAAAGGGAGAAGAAGAGTACTACGATTACTGACCTTGCGTTTCCACTTGATAGCGTCCGATTCAGAAGCATTGCTGCCGTGAGCTTGAGGAGGATCACGATTGGGGGAAGAAGGACGATCCTTCTGGTTCTGGAGCTTGGATTTAAGAACCGAAATAAGTAGGGCAAGCTTCAGAGATGGATTCAAATCGTTCTTAGGTTGTGTTGTTGTTGGGTTTTCCATTTTCAGTGTTAGCGCGAGACTGGAAGAATTTGACTGGGTTTAGTTTTAAATAGGATGATGAGAATTGAGATAATAACCCCTTTGGAAAAGTGATCACTTCTATCTCTATGATAGGAAGCACGGAAACGAAAACGAGACGAACATGTGAGAATGTAAAATTCGAATGGAATCAAACTTGTACTCTAATTCAATGAGGTAAGGCCTAATAAAATATTCTAAAATGGCGAAGAGAAGTAATAATTATGGTTTTAGTTCTACCATCTTTCCGAAAATGAAAACGTATTTATAAGAAACACTAGCCACTTTACTATTTCCGTGCTAAGCAACTTCTATGGAGCCTAATAAATATTTTGAAATGGCGAAGAGAAGTATTAATTATGGTTCTAGTTCTACCATGTTTCCGAAAATGAAAACGTATCTATAAGAAACACTAGCCATTTTGCTATTTCCGTGCTAAGCAGATTCTATCGATTTCCTTTTAACTCTTTTGCGTGATTCAGCGTGAAGTTCATTGTAACTTTTTTTCGTTAGTTTTTGAAATGTACACCTATTTTGAATAGCAACTTTGCCACCAATTTTAAGATTACACTCCACTCAGATGAAGTCGTTTTTTTAGATGTTAGAGGGCTATACACTGTGACACCCAATCCAAATGATGATATGTGTACGAGAGTTTTATTCTAAGAATGACCAGTGTATTACGAATTTCTTTATTGTACACTTGTCATCATCTCAACAGGGTTTCACAGTGCGTAGCTCCCTGGCATCTATTAATCAATGAAGTCCCATGCTATATGACACAACAATATAAAATTTGAAATACTAATCAAATAAGTATAAAACACCCGGGTCCAAACAGACCCTCTCCCTTCACTCTCGAGCAAACATACATGGACTGATGGACATTAGACACATTACTCGGTAGACCAAAATTTATGTTGTAATAAAGTCTCTCTGCTTTAAGACTCACTCAACTATGGTATTAAGTTACAAATGACTCCGACCTTAAAACAAGCTCTCACAATCGGCAATGTCTGATGCCTGCGATTCCAGAATCTCCTTTCCGTTCGAGCCAATGCTAACAATCTTGACTGCAGTGCTGAATATGGCCTTCTGGAAATAATCATCACCAACCTTTCCCAAGATCTCCTTCACCGACTTAAAGTCGATTGCTCCGGCCAGGATGACATTCCCAACAATCTCACCAAAATTTGTGGGAGCCTTCGGTAAATCAATGGCAAGATCATCCAGTAACTCAGCAAAAAGGAGGCATCCGCCAGAGATATCCGTTGAGCTAATAACCTTTTTAGAGAACAAATAATCAAGAAGTTTTGCAATTGGATCCGCCTGAGGTGGACTTTTCTCCAAACCAAGAGAAATGGCCTCTTTCACGAGTTCAAGGTGATAAGCCGGGAACTTCAGCTCTTCAACACATTGCAATGCCTCGTCCAATAGCCTCACGCTCAAGTATTCCTCCAATAGTGAGGATGTTTTTCTCTTCAGGTCATCAGTATTCGGTCTTCCCACAGCAGCTGAAGGTTTCACACTAACTGAAGGACTTGACACGGCTGGAGCTTGTCTGAAAGGAGTAGGAGTTTGAGGTTTGGGTTCCGCAGCAACATAGTTAGTGGACCGAGCAGGTGACGCACCACTTCCCTGCAAGAGGGCACTGGTCATGCCACCCATGAAGGTGCTGTTCCCTTGGGGAAGGAGCCGCTGATTCACAGATGGTGATTTTCCAACCACAGGGGCCTGAGTTGGAATGCTTGAAATATTGCCCCGAGGCATAGAGCGAGACCTTGGAACTTCCCAGTTGTCATTATCCACTCCAGGCATTCCAGGCATCTTTCTTGCTCCAGGCATACCAGGCATCATGCCACCTTGACCAAGGCGGTTCATTGGGAATCCACCTGGACTGATATTTCCTTGAGCTCCAGAAGCAGCAGCTCGGTTATTTCTAGCAGTAACACCTGGGCGCAATCCAAGAATCTTTTCTGCTTCCGAGTGGATCTCGTTAATAGTTTTGGCTTTCACCTGGTAATGTAGAACAGTAAAGCCCATGAGTAAAAATAATGGGGACAAGAACAGTATAAAACAAGTGTAATACATAGATCTTCTAGTAGAAGTTGATCCACATGTATATCACACAAATGAATCGCAGCCTTAAGGGGTCTAATAGATGTGGCTAGATAGTGTATTTACAATACATTACAGTATAGTACGATGCTCACCTCTTCCCGCCTTGGAACCCAATTGTTGGAACGAAGATCAATAACATCACGGAGCATAAACTTATGTCGTGCTGCTAATTGTGGCTTTGTAGACAAGTCCTTCAAGCGAGTAAAGTACATATCATTGATGCGCTTCGACTTTGGGCTCTCATCAAGCTGTTTACCAATCGTTTTGAAGAAATGGCATATGGCCTCAACATTTTCCTCTTCAGGGCAAGTGTTGTTATCTTGACCCAGGAGTTCCTGATCAAAAGCTCAATCGTATTAGAAAGCCATTATGTACGAATAGGCAAAAGAGAATGCACAGAAAACGTATTGAAGAACACTTGGGTCGATAAGCTGCAATTATTCCAACATGATTAAAAAAGTGGCTCACTGAAAAGAAGAAAACCTGAACAATGTGGTGAACAATTTTCTCTGGAACCATCTTCTGCTTCAAAAGTTCACCGATCAGACGAATGTTGCCAAGCATGCGCAGTTTGACTAGCCTTTCTTTATCTATGCGCTCTTGCTCTTGTTCAGGAGCCGTCATCTGTCGTACCTCCTCTCTCAATTTGTCAGCACCCTCAAATGCTTCCTGGCAGTTATTTAGGAGAACTCGCTTGAATGTAATTTCTTTGCCTCCTGGCTCATCAGATGGGAATGGAGGGAGCTTTTCATTGAGATCCGAACAAAGTAACGCGTACATTGGGCAAAATGTTGGCTCCAGGACAGCCTTGTCAAATATCAAGGAGATGACTCCCTGCAAATATAAGGGACACACATTCAATATTTCAAGTGACTACATCAAAATAAACTAAAAAAGTAAAAAGCACCCCAAAGAAAGCCTAACCATCAAATACATTCACAAAGTATCCTACCTTCAAAATGTCAGCTGATGTGATTCCAGAGTCAATCAACTGCCCCTTGAGAAGATCAAACTTTTCAGGAGTCAGTTTGTTCAGTATTCTGCGAAAATCATATGTTACTTAGCATCAGATATCTACGAAACAATGAAATTGAAGTCAACAGATTTTACTTGATATTGCCGCTAAAAGAGAAAATACCAAGGGAACTCTACCTAAAATGACAATTTCACCAACAATTTACAATGGGGGTAATAGTGAATATATGCAGCTAGGAGGCTTGTTGGGCAAAAAGATCAAATACTAAGGTAATCTACCATGATGATAGCACAACTTCGACTTGAGAACCAAGCACGGGAGACAATATGTGCAGACAGTGCAGTTATGTATTAGATACAAGGTTCATTACCCCTTCACTGTCTTCAAAACTCTATCCGCGTCAGAAAGAGTCGCTCGTCGTGCAGACCATGGTACATCAGCCTTGGCAAGAGCAGGTGCAGCCTGTTGATGATTGAAAGGAGATTTCATAATTGTTTAAAAGCAACAATATGATAGCATAGCAAGCTACTACAATAAAACATGAAAATAAAATTATGAGAACCATGCTGATTATTATAAATTTGATACTGTACGATATGAAAATCACATATGTTTTATAGAAGTTCAAATATATCCTCAGAAACTGCAGACTGAAAGCCTCTATATTACCATCCATCATAAAAACTGACCCAAACAGAAAAATAAAAGTGGTAAATATATAGTGAGTTTCACATTGTAGATAAATTTCGATTTACAAGGTTCCGAAATTAATGGGGGGCAACTGTATGACACAATCTATCTATGATGGCAGCAAAATTACCCCTCAATTATAAGAAATGTGTCCACTACCAAACTGTGAGCTCACCTGCTCTTGTCTGTTGTAGTGATTTCCATCCTGTTGCCTAGGGTCAGACCGACCACCAAAGTCTCTGTCTCGAATAGCCTCCCAGGATCTCTCCTCAGCAGGGGCAGCAGCAGATTGTGCTGATCGGTTACGCCAATTACGACTGTCTGGCTCGGAATAACGAGCCTGCAGGCCTTGCAACTGATTCAGCGTAAAAACAAAATAATTATACCTCTAGTATTGTATTAATACGAGCACATTGGCAATAAATAAAAGTTAATGGAGGTGGAGCCCAAAGAAGAATAATGAACTCACATTGATCCTCGTTAAACTTTTCTTTATAACTATAACAAGATTTCAACTAAGATGAAAGTGGCAGATTAAAGGCATAACTTTGACAAATTTCTGGGAAGAACATGTGTGTCATAATAGTCAAGTTCAAGATCAGTACTCACATTGTTTTCACCACGACTCCAGCTAGGATCTGTGCCAGAAAACTCAGCTTCAACTTCTTGTTTGACTTTTAAAATATCAACTGTGATGTCAACAACCTAAAAGTCACAACCAAGTAACATTCAGACAGCAGATATTAACACATACATAAATACTTAATACACAAACATATAGCATGTGATTTTCATGGCAATTTTGCCCTAAAATTTCACTACATGCTTCTATTTTCATCCTTCATTATTTTGTATAAATGTGCTAAATTTCTACTTATATTCATTCAGCACCAACGTGCATACTACCTATTTGTAAGTGGGTAAAATAAATGGGTAATTTTCACCCATTGCCCATATTTTTTGACCCTACTACTACCATTTTCCAGCCGTGATTTTTATATAAAGACAAACACAAGGTCAAGATGCGTCAAGGTAGCGACTGAATTGGTGCTTTAAATAGTAGGTGAAGAGGACAACCGTCAACACAACCGGTTCTTTAGAAATTAGAAAGGAGTGCTGCTATAAAAAAGCGAAATGAAAGTAAAACTAATGGTACAAATGGGAGGGGAAAGAAATCAATGGTGATGTGCGGTGATTAATAATTAAAAGTAGTTTCCTTACTAAACAAAGATGTGAAAAAACATTAACGCAGATGTTCTGGATAAGTAGCCAACTAGCCAAGTAGTACATTAGAAAGATGATTTACCTCTCTTAGCAGCATCAACTGTTCTTTAGTATAACGGATCCGCTCACGGCCGTCAACTCTAGATTCTCCAATCTGTCACAAATAAACAAGAGAGTTAGCACTTCAGAGTAAAACAAATAATGCAGCAGTTAATGACATATTACTTGATGTGCAACAGTAACTTCTCAGGAACATGGAGGATGCGGAACAGTATTAATAATGCTGCAAGGATTGATACATCACACATGAGGTTTCGCTAAATGACACAGACCAGAAACGGCAGGTTTGTAAAATCAAATGGGCATGTGTACAAGCATCACACGACAGGAAGAGGACAAAAAAAATACATAATAAATTCACATACGGAAAACAGAACCTCAAAAGCAACACCTAGACTTTTGACACATATTCGTAAGATTTACACATGAACTATACTACATAATGTGTATACTGTTGCTTTACATGAGAAACCACAAATTTAGTTCCACTAAAAATTCCTTCACTCACACCGGAATCTAACACTAAACCGCAATGTTATATACCAACAGGTTTCTTTATGGGCATTACGGTACTCCTTGCATGCCCACCTAAAGCCTGTATATTGCTTTACGTCCATATTTACAGCAACTACGCTCCTTAAGCGCAGTGCCAAGAATTAGGACGCCGGCATCAGCAAGTGACACCGCCAATTTCAAATACATCATCCAATTATGCCAGTTAAGCAGAACTACACAGAATACTGTAACATTCTAGACTTCATGTGAAAAAAGAAACTACATAAAACTTGCTCATCTATCTACGAGACTTACAAAAAGACAATGTGCAATGCCAAAACACAAAATAGACTGTCCATGTCACAATTTCATCAGCTGCACTATCCACAATCCATCATCACAGTCCACAAAAACTTGTTAACCGAATTCGTAAGCATGTAACCAAGAAAACATCCAAAATTTCACATATAAGCATGCTCTAACACTGATTATCTTACAAAAATTAAAATGCACCAGCTCAATCACAGTAATCACAGTAAGAAAAGCAGTTACTCAGCTACTACAATTCAAACACAAAACGAATCCGATAAAAGGACCAATTCTCCTACAATAACAGAAACTAAAACAGAAACAATAGATCTGCCATTGAATTCGACGAATTAAGACCTTGAAACCGGCATGAGGACGAAGATCAGAACTCGCCGCCGAATCGAAACGCAGGCCAAAAGCTCTGCCTCCTCCGCCGCCGCCGCGATTGCCGCCGCCTGGTCTCAAGCTCAACATTGTTTGATCGGACATAACTTACTAATCGGAAAAGTGTTTTGTTACAGTAAAGGATTGCAAATGGTGATAATCTATATATATGATTAAATATATAGAGATTGCTCTTGTCTCTCTGGTGTATGCGTAGATAGAGAAAGAAGTGGGTGTTTTATTGATTTCCCTCTCAGCAAGGAGGTGGGGAAGAAGAACTGCTGTTAGGTTATGTGAGGTAAAGTAGTAGTGATGAAGAGAGAGAAAAACCCTTGTTTGGGGATGCAGGATATAGCAGACTAGCAGTATGCAAATTGGACTATACTTTAATTTTTACTTTTGTAATTTAACGTGATTTATAGTTAAAATGTCAAATACAATTTACGTAAAATCGACTTTTTAAACTTCTAATAAAAGTAGATTAAAAGTCATTTGTAAATTATTTGCAAACACACACTTAGTGTGTGTGTGATAAGTGTCATTTCGGAGGGATTTGGAGCCGAAATCCCTCATTTCTCGGATTTTTGGCTGTTTGATAGGTTTTAAAAAGCCCAATGGGCTGAGGATTTAACAATCCCTCATCAGTCGGGCCCTTGAATTTTAGTGTAAAAAAAATACCTAGTTAGACTAGGTATTTTGAGGCATTTGAAAATTGGACCAAATCCTCCAATTTCCCTCAC
>JAQRGC011848097.1:0-10364 GCA_028659135.1 Plantago lanceolata
GGATGGCCTTGTATTGTAGGTGACTTAAATTTTGGTACTTTCCTTTTTTTTTAATAAGATTTTTTTAGAAAGATTAAATTTTTATTATACATCACGTATACTCAAACTACTTTATAATTACATTTACACTTAAATTATTTAGTAACAAGCTTTAAGTTACGACAAATAAGCAACTGTGGTTGCGGCGATTCAGAAAACACTTATGCAATTGGTGTCAACCAACTGAGTTACAAACACTTGTACAAAAATCACAATGTATATATATATTCAAGATTCTTGTTCATACCATTCGAGATCCCTATTATGGAAGACCCGAGTCGGAAACCAGGACATCGACCGGGGTTTCAAACACTTTGAACTGGAAGGATCTCCCTTCTTGAACCGAGAGCTCTTGGTTGGAGTTAACTCCTTGTCCATATTCTTCTCGATAGGTGAACTTACCTCCTCGATGAGCGGATAGCCACAGCAACGCCAAGGAAGTCATAACCACACTTTATTATCTTCAAGGTGCTTAGCAAAAGGATGAATATAATACACTAACATCATATCACCAACCCAAGTCAGAAGGAAAGGTCCGCCATGATCATATTTGAAGAATTCAGATTCCGATCTAACTAAAGCCACAAACTCGTTCCGAGCAAGGTCATCGTCTGAGATACAAGGCATTGAAAAATCTAGTTTACCATCTGTTGTATTAATGAGTCAAACTCCGAGTGACTCAGGATCCGTTCCATCGGAGGTAAAACCTGCCTTGCGTAGCTGACCGATGGCAAAGTTACAGCCCACTTCTTGAGCTGAACCTTGAGTTACACTATGGAGGTACTCATAAGAACCCCCATTAAGGAAGTCCTTTACTGCTTCCTCTCGAGTTGTAAAAAGTCGATCGAAGAAAAATCTCTTAAAACCAAATATGACATCTATGAGTTCACCGTATACGACTTTTTGCTCTTGATTCACATCAAGAACCTCTTTTAGGTTGGAACGAAGCAACTGGTTCTCAGTCTCGAGTTCTAACAACTTATTTCTCAATGAAGTCATTTTTGAAGTATCCTTCCCCGACCTATCGGGACTTGCTTTATTTTTTTCATTCTATAACAACAAAGGAAAGTCGGCTGAATATAACAAAATCATAGAAAAAGAAGACGATCAGATCAAAAGAAGAACAAAGCATTCATAAAATAAGAATATGCAAAAGTTACAGTATACGAGAGCTTTGTACTTGGTGAAAATTTCAAAAACAAATATAAGTCAAAGACATTGTACTGAGTTACAAAAACATCTCAGTGCATACCCCAGATCCTAGTCACCGAGTTCGGCTCCCGGACGGAGAAGGAGTTGTCACCTTTTTGTCCTCCTCGATTTGTGTGCCTTTTGGTCCATCCTTGGTTTCTGGTTCAAACGTGTACCTTCATGAGATCATTTCTATTGGTCACCATCCCCGGCATCATCATCATCATCACGGTCATCATCTTCATTATCCTCCTCATCGTCCTCGTCATCCTCACTAAGGCATTGGCTCCACTCGATGTGCGAGAACTGAGCCCAATCGGAACAGGCAACACCAGAAAGCTAGTAAAAGTTGGAAATCTCACCGGGCTATTGATTCTCTCCGGAGTCTTGGGCCTTCTTGGCCTCTGCTATGATTCTATAATTCTCCATAGCCTTATAAGTATTGAACAGGAGAAAGTCTTCGCCCTCCCTAGAGAACGGGTAGGGATCACTTAGCCACTTTTGGTTCAGCTCTTCAAGTTTCTTGAAAGGAGCGATCTAGAAGCACCCAAGTAGGTTGGCCATTAGATGCAAAAATGGGCATTTTTAGGTTGTACCGATAAAAGAACGGGTTGGCTACCTAAAGGGGAGAGATGTCCCAAAAACTATCAACCAACTTAACCTAGAAATTGGTGTTTCAAAGAGGTTTTTTTCCTTTCAAAACACTACACATGAACACCAAAAGGGGGGGACATATGAGGCCCACTAGACAAAGACATTAATCACGTGATGCCGATTCTGGGGACTTAGTTGGAAATAAGCCTGGTAAATTGCACACCTTCTCCTCTTCCTTAGTTTTCATCGGCTTTCGTTTTTGGAGCGCCATTGTCCACCAGTGTTTGAAAAGAAAGAGTGCTTAATTAGTTAATTCCACCACCTGATGGCTACAAGTCGCCCATCAGATGGCCAAATAGCAGGGATGAATCGTGATACAGGTATGAGCCGCTTCAGGATACAACAAGTTGGAATTTATAGGGAGTTATAGCACTGGAATTTAGAAGCACCTTAAGCAGCTTTTTCAATAAGTACCTAAGATCTTTGTTACTTAGACTTACCTCAAAGTACCCGATTCTATGTGTATCTGGGTGTTGACTCAGTTATTTCACCCATATTGTAGTGTTCGTTTACCCGGAAAGACTGCCCCAATCCGATTAGAGCCTTCCGGTTGTGGACATGTTCATTTGCACGACCGATGCTACCAAGGAGCCTGATCTCAGTTTCATGAACACGGTCATATCTGCAATGGCTCTGGATTATCTTGCTCACAAGCTTGCTGTTTTATCTCTCAGATGATGGGGGTAGCTTTTTTGGAGTTTGCCAAGGTTTGGGTTTCTTTTTGCACGGAGCATAATTTGGAGACTAGGTCTCCAATTGCTTACTTTTCGACCCGAAATCGGATTGCAGGGCCTCAGAGAATTGAGATTGAGGTTATTGTTTGCTCTCATTCTTTGAGATTTCTTTTGTTAGTTTTATTTATTTTTTGTCTAACATGTGTACGACACCTATTCGGAACGAAAAATAAGTGTCGCACACCTGTTTGACCAAGTCAAACATGTGTACGACACCTATTCGGGGCGAAAATAGGCGTCGCACCTGTTTGATCAAGTCAAACATGTGTCCGACACCTATTCGGAACGAAAATAGGTTTCGGACACATGTTTGACCAAGTCAAATAGGTGTCCGACACCTATTCGAACGAAAATAGGTGTCGGCCACATGTTTGACCAAGTCAAACAGGTGTCCGACACCTAAAATGACAAGTTATTGGAGTTTGCAGTTGATTCCCCAAATATTTCCAGCTTAAAGTATTAGCCATGTGTTGGGGTTGTTTTGTAAAAAGTATAAGTTGTGGTCCCAATAATGTCCAATTATGTGGATAGGGGACAAAAAACTTTCAATTCAGTTAGGTGTATGTATGTGAATGAAAGAATATTGACTAGTTGGTAGGGTTTAAATCTTAGCTTTCTATTTGAAAGTTTTTGTGACATCTTGTGCCATAATGTAATAAATTCATAAAAGAACAACCTATCCCACCAATCGGAACCAATCGAAGAAGGGGCATGGTCGATGAAGGAGTACCCGACGTGTATTTTGAAGGAAATGAAATAGTGATTCGAATGGGACATCTCTACACTAGTAAGACACTTAAAATTATCAAGTGTGAATGGGACTTCTAGGTGCTTCATAACAACTTCAACATGGTACATGTAGACCAGTGAAGTTTGCAAGGGCCTGCACGGGACTTATGTCTATCCCATAGAAGACATCATTGACGAGCTTGGTGTGTTGTATTCTCCACCCTAGCTCAAGGAGACCTAAAAAACTGAAAGGCACTCGGTAGGTGGATTGTAGAACGATTGATCGATCGTCAGAACAATAATTTTATATCATTCGGGATCTATGTTAGGAAACTTGTAATTTTGATGAGCAATTCCATTAAGACTAAATTAGGTTAAGTCCAGAAATTAGTACTCTTAAGCCTGTAGGAAATTTGTTAGAAAGGCACTTGTACAAGAGGAACATTTTCACTATTATTAAAAAAAGAATGGCCAGGAAGAAAAAATGGTTATATCATCAACGTGGCAGTTTTCAACCGGCTTCGTCGTATTCCGGCCGGCGTTCAACACCATCCAACCCTCGTGTTTACCGTAAGCATATTTCGAACAACATTAGAGATGAATCTGATGGGATTCTTTCGTTGTTTGTGACCAATTTTCTAGGTTGGTGTCGAGCAATTGATTTATGGGAGAAGTTTTCTTCTATTTCAGAGGTAGTGGAGGCTTTTATCCTGGCTAAAACGGATCATCATGGCCGGCGATTTGCTTTCGTTCACCTCAAAAAGACAAGGGATCGTGATATTCTTCTTGCAGAGGTAAAGGAATTGTGGATGGACAATCACAAGTTACTGTCTAACGTTTCTCTGTTTAGGGTTTCTGACGGTCGACCTGCTTCTCGACCATCAGCACCTCTGCGACGGCGTGGAATCGACTCTCCGGCGTGGAGGGAGAACAATAGAAGTTATTGGGATGTGGTGATGCAAGATCGGGTTGCCAATGATCGACCGGATCAAGTGGCAGACGCTGTGGGTTATGAATCTGATGAATCACATCAGGTTTTTATTCGAAATCAAGTTGTCAGTCAGAACTCTGTTTCAGTCGAGATTTCCCAGGAAACATCAGCTTGGTTTAGTCGTTGTCTGCTCTGTACAGTGCATCAACCTCTTACTATTGAACGGTTGTATGAGTTGTTTCGTCAAGTCGATATTCATGATATACGGATCGCCAAACTTGACAATAACAATTTCATAATTGATCCTACTGTTCAAGGATCGGCTGATGTACTTATGCAATATATAGATCGCTGGGAATCCCACGGGATCACATCTATTTGCAAGGTACATAAGGACTTGGTGTCCAAAACACGTATGGTATGGTGCCATGTTTATGGTGTTCCCATTCAGTTTTGGGATTCTGAAGTTTTTCGTTAGATTGGAAGTTCGCTAGGGGTGGTTTGTCAAGTCAGTCGTGAAATGGCAAACCGCGAGGATCTTCGACATGGTAGGATTTGCTTAGAAACGTCTTCTCTGCATGTGCTGCATGAAGTAGTTCAAGTTCAGTGTGGTGGCAGTAACTTTGCAGCGACAGTAGTGGAAGAGATCGGAGCAGAATTTCCTGAGATGCTGGATTTGTAGTCTGATCGTGATTCGAACACAGAGTTTGTGTTGGAAGAGGAAGCAGTGGCAGATCATTTAAATGGCTTAGGGGTCTTACCTGAAGATGATGAAGAAGGTTTGGATGAAGGCAGTGACGACTCTGATCCGTTTGCCTTGCGTGAAATCATTGACGCTGTCGATAAACGCAGGCAACAGAAGGCTCTCCATGGGATGGATCTGTTTGTAGAGCAGCAGGGAAAAAATTCAACAGAGATGGTATCTTCATTAGCAATTAACACTATGTCAGGTATCGCTCAGCCGCAAGGTGAAGAGTATTCTCATGAGCAGGATGCTTTTGTAACGGATGGTGACTTTACAGAAAATTCAGAACGACAAGACGAAGTTAATACAGGTGCTCATTTCATTTCTGATCCTCATGTTGATCAACTTTGTACGATTATTGAAGAACCAGAACGTGAGGCAGAGGAATTATGGCATCATCTGTGTCTTTGGGAATACTTTCGCATAAAGACAAAGATAAAGTGTCAGCTCTTTTTACCTCTTGGGAGAACCGGGATCGAGCAGCTAATATGTTATCTAACTCCAGAGTTCGTGATGCGGGTGAGGGTAGTTCTTCGCAGAATTAATGCGGATCTTGACCTTGAACATTCGAGGTTTAGGAAAACTTGTTAAAAAGAGAGAAGTTACTCGTTTTGTTAAGGAGCATCAGGTGCAGTTTCTTTGCATTCAAGAAACTAAACTTGAATGTGTCAGTCAACGTTTAGTGCGTTCTTTATGGGGAAGCTTGGATTGCGATTGGATTTTCAGTGGCTCTATTGGCAGTGCGGGTGGGTTGTTATGTATCTGGAGTACCAAAGTCTTTACTAAGCATACCTTTTGGGATTTTCCTGGAGTTCTTGTGGTTAAAGGATCTTGGGAGAATGTGGAAGTCGTGATTGCGAATGTGTATGGCCCTCATGTATCAGCGGCTAGGGAGGTTCTGTGGGAGAATCTGCGTGGTAATATCCGTCAAAGTCAGGTTCCTCTTTGGTGTATTGCTGGAGATTTCAATGTTGTGCGACGTCCATGGGAACGGAAAGGTTCAGGTTCTTCTGTATTGACTCATGATATGGAAGCTTTTAGTTCGTTCATTGATGATTCTTGCTTACTTGATCTTCCTCTTCAAATGCGTAAGTTTACTTGGTACAAGGGGAATGGGAAATCTTGTAGTCGCCTTGACCGCTTCTTGGTATCTGCGGACTGGTTAGTGAAATGTCCATCTATTAGTCAATGGGGCATTAGTCGTACGGTATCGGATCATTGCCCAATCTTGTTGAAAGTTGTAGAAGCGGATTGGGGGCCCAAACCGTTCCGCTTTATGAATGGTTGGTGCACAAACAATGATTTTGTTAACATGGTGAATTTGGAATGGAAGAATTTGAAGTTTACTGGTTGGGGAGGATATATTTTCAAGGAAAAATTAAAAGCTATGAAGTTGATAATTCGGGATTGGCATAGGAGGAATATAGGTGATGTGGATTCTCGAATCAGGACACTAAGGACACAGTTGCAGGAACAGGATGTGAATCAGGAATCGATTTCAGCAGGCTCAGGAGGTATTTAATTTCCTACAAGCTCTACAACTGCAGCAGAATTTCAGTTTCCAGTGCAGCAGTGTTCTGGTACCGGCTTGACTCTCCAGTCATCAGAGTACTTGGGCACTGGACGTTCAGAATCAGCACAACAGCCTAGTCGGCAGACTATACCTGATACATTACCATTTTCAATGCAGCCTGCAGCGTTGATCACTGATTCGGGTCAACTTGATTCTCTGCCCCAAACTGCAGCCAGCAACATCCCGTCAACAATTCAAGAGGATTTGTATAATTTGTTGGAATTCAAGCATCGTTTGCTTTTTCAACAATCCAAGTCCAAATGGTTTCTTTAAGGGGATGCAAATAGCAAGTTTTTCCAAGCTTGTGTGTGACAACGGGGAAGCAAGAATGTGATTAATGGTATCCGTATTCAGGGTATTTAGTTGGATTCAGTGGATTCGGTAAAGGATGGTGTCAAGGATTATTTTGAGCAACACTTTAGCCAACAACATGAATGTTGGTTTCCCTTATCTAATATTTCTTGCCGAACTTTATCACAAGAGGATCGAACAGTACTTGAGAGTGATTTTCGGTTGGATGAAATTCGAAAGGCTGTTTGGGAGTGTGGAACGGATAAAAGTTCCGGTCCAGATGGCTTTACCTTTCAGTTTTTTCGAAAGTTTTGGGATGTTCTTCAAGATGATGTGGTTCGTTTGGTGCAGGAATTTCATGCTCATGGCAAGTTGGTAAAAGGTCTCAACTGCTCTTTTATCACTCTGATACCTAAAGTTCAAAATCCGGTCGGAATTGTGGAGTTCAGACCGATTGCCCTTATTGGCAGTGGATACAAAATCATAGCAAAAGTGTTGGCAAATCGTATTTCCAGCAAATTGGATGGTTTAATATCTGAGTCGCAATCAGCTTTTGTAAGACAGCGAGGCATACTTGATGGAGTTTTGGTGGTGAATGAATTATTGGATGATGCAAAGAAGTGCCGAAAGTCTCTTTTCCTATTCAAAATAGATTTTGAGAAAGCTTATGATTCGGTGCGTTGGGATTTCTTATGGGATATGATGGAGAAGATGGGGTTTGGAAGTCGTTGGATAAATTGGATAAAGGAATATCTGTCTACTGCTTCTTCTTCAATTCTTATCAATGGCAGCCCTTCTAAGGAATTTCATCATTTTCGAGGACTACGACAAGGAGATCCTATTTCTCCATTTTTATTTCTCATTGTAGCAGAAGGACTTCGCTTGATGTTGGAAACGGCTTGTAATGCTAGCATCTATAAACCTTACAAAGTGGGTAGGAATGGGGTGCCGGTATCTATCCTTCAGTTTGCCGACGATACAATCTTTGTTGGTGAAGCATCGAGTATGAACATCGAGGTTCTCAAGAGTGTCTTGCGGGGTTTTGAGTTTGCTTCTGGGTTGAAAATTAATTTTCAGAAAAGTAATCTCATAGGGGTTGGAGTCGAAGATTCTGCCTTACATTCCTGGGCAAACAAGCTAAATTGCTCGATTGGCAGCGTTCCTTTTAAGTACTTGGGCATGGTGATAGGCGCGGCTCCCAATCGTGTAGCGTCTTGGAATGCTGTCTTGGAGAAAGTACGACATAGACTACAGAGTTGGGAACATCGATTTTTATCTTCTGGAGGGCGACTGGTGCTATTAAAATCTGTGCTTTCTTCTCTTCCGTTGTATTATTTCTCTTTTTTTGGGCCCCTATAACCGTTATTAACTCTTTAACTTCTTTGCTACGAAATTTCTTTTGGGGTGGATCGAATTGCGATACAAAGAAGGTACCTTGGATAAGCTGGAAAATTATTTGTCTTGATAAAGATCTTAGTGGTTTAGGCGTTCGGGACCTCCGTAGCTTTAATAACTCTTTGCTAGCTTCTTGGGCATGGCGGATCCTTCGTGGGGATAAAGGCTTATGGCTAGATGTATTGGAATCACGTTACGGTTCAATCTCAAGTCAGATTCTTAAGATTCAGAATGTTGATTCGAAAAGTTCAACGTGGTGGAAGAAGTTATTGGCTTCAATTCATTCGGATGGCTGGTTTTTAAAGAATTGTGTTAAACAAATTGGTTTGGGTATTCAGGCGAGGTTTTGGTCAGAACCATGGCTTGGTTCAGAAATAATTTTGAAGAATCTTTATTCCCCGTCTTTATCTTATTGATACTGACCCTAACTGCTCAGTGTTTAATCGCTTACAGGAAGGGTGGCAACGGCGACGTTCTTTGTATGCTTGGGAGGAAGCCTTGCTCGAGGAGATGCAAACTCGTTGTAATACTCGTTTACAATCATCAACAAACGAAGACAGTTGGCTGTGGCGGACAGCAACTGCGATGGAATATTCTGCCCGTGCAGGTTATATGGAACAGCAACATTCAGCGAGTTCGGTTCTGGTGCCGGTACAGCAACACTGTAATTGGCAGGTCAGTGTCTGGTCAACATTTTCTCCTCTGAAAATCAAGTTGCTAACCTGGCAGGTGTTGTGGAGTCGAGTGCCGACACACTCGAATTTACTGCAGCACAATATTTTAAGCCCAGAAGTGAATTGGCAATGTATTCTATGCGCTGATGGAGCAGAAACAGAATTACACCTTTTTTGGAGTTGTGCAAAAGTAAGAAGGCTTTGGAGACTTTATTGATTCACTGTCACTTTAATGGAGTGAGAAATTCTGGTCATATGGCGCGCTCAATTTGTCAATGTACTTTGTGGCACATTTGGTTGGGACGTAATGCTCAATGGTTTCGAAATGAGAATTGGATGGATAACTCGTTGTTGGCTAAAATAAAATATAACACGTGGATTCGGTTCAAGGAAAAAGGCTTGTTGGTGCGGAACACGTCTTTGCTGGATTGGAAACAACATCCAACTTTATGCTTGAAGGGTTAATTTTGGTGTTGGTACTGGAAGAATCGAGGCAGACATGTTTATTGAAGTTGACAGCACATGGAAAACATTTTTTGGATTACAAAAGTTGCTTAGTAACATTGTTGGGCAAGTGTTTGGAGCTGTGATGACACCATCACCAATGGTCGTTCAGAGGAAATGTTGTAAGGGCAGCTCTGCAACATAAACGAGCCAACGAATTGCAGCTGCAGTGTCCTGTTTCTGTTCTGGTTTTGCACCAGCTAAGTGAAGTCGCGACTACGGTAGACTGGAGCTCGGTGACTTGGAATTCTGTCGCACTCTTGAAACATAAGTTATTGGTTTTGGTAGTGTTGTTGGAGGAGTTTACCAACTCTTTCGAAGTTATTGCATAGGAAATTCATCACAGTTTTGATTTCCTGGAGTTGTTAACTTGTGCGTCTCAGTTGGAGGATGAGTTTCACTTGTTCTGGTTTTGCAAAGGCTCAGGATGTGTGGATATTGCTGCACTTTGGTTAGGTTGGGACATGATATGTCAGGTAGAGTTGGCGTGATCTTCATGTTTAAGTGCCTTATTTTGTTGTACTCTTTTTTCCTTGTGAGGTTTTATCCCACTGGGTTTTCCTCACAAGGTTTTTAAGGAGGCAAGAAATAGGGATTGTCAACTTAAGCATGAAAGGTGTAGTGTGGCTTGGTTTGATAACCGTTATGGTTATTGAGTTTGTATGTTTTCTACTGTACAACTAGTACACTTGAACGCTTTATGCTATAATAATATTTGGCTGATTCCAAAAAAAAACATTTCAGTTGGACTATTAGCTTTAATTCCTAGTATTTGTATTAGGTGGTTGATGACGTATTTGTTATTGGCGAGGGTAAAAAGTGGATTCTTGTGATTGCCTCTCGTCTTGAAGCTCCAACTGGTATGTCCGGACAGGACTACTGGTTTTCTTCTGGAATAGGTACC
>JAQRGC011848968.1:0-10513 GCA_028659135.1 Plantago lanceolata
CGGTTTTGGTTATATGCCTTTTCCTTCTGGTTAATTAGGCCACTCATAATGTATAATAGACTCGATCAAAATGACGAAATTGAAATAAAGAATAGTACATGGTTCCAAAAAGTTAAGATTGTTTAGCGTGTGTTTGTTCTTGTTGTGATTGAACTAGTTGCAATCTCAAAACATGATGAAGATTTGTGTTTAAAAAAATAGGGATGTGTCTTTCAAAAGTTTAACCGGGTGTCCTTTCAATCAGTGGCGAATTTAGAACCGAATATGAAAGGGGTCGACATTTGATCATGAAAAGTGAAATAAAAAATAACCGTAAAATGTAAGGAAAATGCATAAAAGATGTTAATATGGTGAATAGAACCATGTACGTTATCATGCCTAACCAAGACCTTTACCACTGGGCTACGGATATTTATACCTAAATACTAACACTATTACACTATATATACAAAAGTCAGCTGGGTCGGCTGCCCCAGCTCGACCCAGCCTGGCTCCGCCACTGCTTTCAATTCGGTGATAGTTTTGTTTTTCCTTCAGCTTGCTCGTTACATTTCTATGAAAGTGGAAGCTAATCCAAAATCACACACTCGATTGACAAGCATTTTTTTCTGATGCTGGTACGAGTCTTTACTTCTTGTCCTTCTATGCAAGCAAGAGGTTAGAATTCCTCTTTTTTTAGCCCAAATAAGAGATAGGAAGTCAGCCGTACGCTTTCCATAAGGATATTCAAATGCGAGCCCAACTTCTCTACTTTGTTAATTGCTCTAAACTATAGGTGAAAGGGATTTAAAACGGGCCTTAAAAAATTTGATTTAGAGAGGACACCCGAAATGAGTTTTTTGGTCACCCTCAATTTAAGCCAAAGCTGATTGTCAACTAAAGTTAAGAACGACCTCTTTTAATTTAAACTCAAACATACCGTAAACATATTTATTTAAAACTTAAAACACGCATCTAACCGTTCGTAACCATCAGAGTGCATTTTCATGGTCAAAATACAATTCAAACTGGATCTATCTAAATCCACATTTTAACACCATTGACTGTGTCTCAAATCAGAGGAACAAATTAATCGATTGGACTCCTTAACGAACAAGACGACTAATATTAGAGTTCTAATAATATTGTGACACACCAAACAAGTCCTTGTGTATCCAAACCCCCAATTGCCAAACCTCTGGAATTTTGACTGATCAGTCTCATCGATCGGGGACATGGCGATTCTGTACGGGTTGGTGGCGCGTGGCACGACGGTCCTGGCTGAGTTCAGTGCCGTCACAGGGAACGCCGGCGCAGTGGTCCGCCGTATACTTGAGAAGCTATCGGAGACAGATTCAGCTGAGTCCAGGCTCTGCTTCTCTCAGGATCGCTACATTTTTCACATCCTCCGATCGGACGGCCTTACGTTTCTCTGTATGGCAAACGACGCCTTTGGAAGTAAGAAGCCCTCTTCTCTAATTGATGGAGACTTTCCATTTTTGTAAATGTTTTTAGGTTTCTTTTGATTTGGGTTTACTTGTCGGTAGAATTGGGAATTAGCTGCTGCTTGTTATATGGGCATTGTGTTATAGCTGTTGATTGTGAATCTGTTCTAAACTTCTAATTGAAAGCTGTAGAAAGAATTTGGTGTGGCTGATTTTGGTGGATATGTATGAATTATGTGTATCCTTATTGCGTCTGATCTCTCTTTTTAGTAAGTGGCTGAGTCGAATATCGCGCATTGAACTTCACATATGTGACCTTATTGTAGTTGAAAGAACTTAAAGAGGGGGGATATTATAAGTTGAATCAATGGGAGAAGTTTGATGTGGTATAGTGGGCAAAACCAGATAGTACCAGTAAAAAGGTGCATTATGATTGTTCAATCAGAGTTCAGATATTCTGTTTTTAGCTAAGATATTCATCTTTTTGTTGGGATGTTTCAGTATGTGGCCTTATTCCCGTTACATTGATAGTTTCATGCTATATTATAGTTGTCTTAGATGTTCTGCATACAAACATATTAGCATCTAGCATGAATTTTATTGCTAAAATGTGGTGCTATTATGTATATGCTCTCTTGCTGCATTTTGTTCGAATTTTAATTCATATGGACTTGTTTTTGGAGCTATAGGAAATACCGAAATAGATTGTTTTGCCTCTATATTTATGTTTAGCTGTTTCCACACTTTGATCAGGGAGAATCCCATTTTCATACTTGGAGGATATTCAAATGAGATTTATGAAGAATTATGGGAAAGTGGCTGCTTATGCACCTGCTTATGCTATGAATGATGAATTTTCGAGAGTTTTGCACCAGCAAATGGAATTCTTCTCCAGCAACCCTAGTGCTGATACAATGAACCGCGTACGAGGAGAAGTTAATGAGGCAAGTATTAATATTTGAATCCCCATCAGGAATATATATAAGTGCATGAAGTTCACTCGACCCTTTCTTTCTAGTTTAAATTAATGTAGGAGATGATTTCTATTCTGAATATCCTGGAAACACGTAGTTTGTCAGTTTGTTTGGAGGACAGCTGGCTATTGGCTTCATCTGAAATGTTGACTATAATCTAGTTTTAGGTTTCTGAGGCATTTCATAGTGCTGCTGCGTGTTACTTAGTTGAAACCCGTAATCCAGCCATAAGCAATCATTGAAGAAAAAATTAATCTTGACTGCTCCTCAGCTGTACGCTGTATGGATTTCAAGCTACGGTGATTCATTTGTGTCATGCCTAGTAGCACCTTAGACGCCTCTTCACTCGGCCTCAGTTTAATTGAAACAAGCTTTTCAAGTTTAATGCTGCATTCACCTTCTAACTCACATCGGAAGACTAGGTGGCACTAGTTTTCCTTTTAAAATCTAAGTTCTAACATGTTTCTTCTTCATTATCAGCTCAATAGAATTGCTTAGTTCTTTCATTGCAACAAAAACAATCCACACACACACACACAATATAACAAACTAAAACAAAAACAATCCACACACACACACACAATATAACAAACTAAAATGCATATTTTTTACACTAATGGGTCTGTGTTTCACGTATAATGTCTTAAATGGTTTGATAAACATTGTTCAGAAAGGGCTTTCTAATAAGCTAAATAGCAAAGTACCTTTTTTTTTCGTGAAAATATTGGTCTAACCTGAGAGTATTTTGTACTACGTGCCAATGTTATGATCTCCCATGTTGATCTTATTATTGAACTATTTTAAAAGCCGCAACTTTAATATTGTAATTTTTCTTGTTGACCTGTTCCAATATTATGATATGTGCCTGCTAACGGACATTTGATATTCAGGTAAGGACAATAATGGTCGATAACATTGACAAAATTCTGGAAAGGGGTGACCGGATTGAGCTTCTTGTTGACAAAACATCAACCATGCAAGATAATGCATTTCACTTCAGAAAACAATCAAAGCGTCTCCGTCGAGCTCTATGGATGAAAAATGCCAAGCTCTTGTAAGTTCTCTAAACCTGTAAAGTGACAATTCTTCCATTTTATTTTTAAGTTGAATTCTTCTGTTAGCAAACATAAGGGAGCTCTTTTTTGTGCCTGTTTGATTTAATTCAAGTATTATTTTCTCCATCGTTATGATTTGCTGTCCATAAAGTTCTTTAGGGTGAAACAGAAAAATGCACACTTTTTTTTTGTAGGGTTTGACTGGTAGACTGGTAGTATTTCTTTATCCTTGAATGTTTGCCAACTAGTGACCCATTCTTATATCTCTGCTTCTTGGCAGGGCCTTGATGACGGCTCTGATTGTTCTGCTTCTGTACATAATAATCGCTGCTGCATGCGGAGGCATCACTCTTCCATCTTGTAGATCAAAATAACAAGTCCCTCAACCGAGATCACATTAAATGTATCCATAACTTTCCCAGTGGAAAACCTCAGATGCCTTGCAAAAGCTTCCCCCAATTATCGCTGAAAACATTGCATGCCCAGATAATGTACTCTACTGTTGTTGTGGCTTTACAAGTAGTTTGATGGAAAAGCAGGATGGATAGTGGATACCTTATAATGTTGATGATAGCCTCTTCCCCTGTATTTATATCAGAAGTGAAGGAAAATATATCTGAGGCTTTTATCTCTGAAACTTTGGATCTCTTCTCTTTTACTTTGTACCTGGCAACGCACTCTCCCTCTTGTGTTTATAAATAAAGATCTTTGGAACTCTATATCATTGGGTTTATGTGTTTATTTGTTTCACAACATGAAGCTCTGTTCTGTGGTGTTATGAAGTACTATGAACTTATGGTCCTCTTTTTACAGCCGCCTTAGTCCGGTATGTCTATAGTGGAAGTGTTCAAGTGAAATCACAAGCTAAATGATTGATAAGTGATAACTAGATGTAGATGGCGGTTGATTTGCCTGAAATTTTTTGAACTGAAATTAATAAATCCGAACTGCACTTAGATTGTGTTCTATTCGCCTGAACTAATCTGATTTGAACTAAAATGAATTAGTTGAACTTAATGAATTTTTGAACGGACCATAGTGGAATTGAATTTTTGGTGAAATATAAGCATTAGAGAGTCCATTACTTTTGTTTTATCTCTGTATTGTGTTTGGAATTTTTATGGTATTCCCTCGTTTTAGTGAACAATAGCAGGCCATGTAAACTTTGTTGAATTTACCTTGAGTTTAGTTGTGTCCAACTCAATTTAAGTTTAATTTTAATTTTGATTTATACTTTAAATAAGTTCAATTTAGTTTCATTCAATTCAAATAAGTTTAGTTCAAATACTTTACGTTGTAGACTTAAAAAGAAACCTATATAATCTTTCCCTTATGTGTGTCGGTTAAAATGGGCTTAAAAAGGGTTCCATCCCTCGAAAGTTGAAACTAGTTTAAGGCATGGGCTCTCTAATTGACTATAGGGGTTCAAACCATTCGTTTTGTTTATTCCACATATAAATGTGTTTGATTTTGATTCGATTATAGTCGTTCACGACTCTTTCTTAATGCCCATAGCATGGGTACACTCAAATTAATATGATGCCAATTCTTGTGGTTGTGGTAAACCAGGATTGAAGGATTGTGCAATATGGTGTTCTTAACAATGAGAATTTAACGATGATAATTTTATAATGGAATGGATGGAGTATAAGATATAAGTTTTAACCATTGATAACTTTATGACAGTATGTACTAACGGTTGTTGGCTCAACTGGTAAAGAATTTAAGTTCACTTAAGCAAGGTCTCGGGTTCGAGTATTGTGAATGTAAAAAACGCCGTCAGGAGAGCCGCCCCCTAAAAAAGGGTCCAACCGTGATCGACTGGATTAGTCGCCAAAGCGGATACCAGTACACGCCTAAAAAAAAACTTTTATGACAGTATGCATTACATCTGACCTGTTTAATGACGGGTCGGGTCGGGTTGGGTCAACGGACCAAATCTTGAAGACTTAAGTGGTAGAGCGTGTGTTGTTCGTCTTGAGCTTCTTCTTGGCAGTCGAATAATTAAGCCTCAATTGAAACAAATATGAGTCCTGCTGAGATCATCAATGGAAGCATCAACGGAACAATTAAAACTTGTTGCTTCCCTTGCTTCCATTGATGATCTCAGGACACATATTCTGTTTCCAACAATCACACTAATTGGCTCTGATCGAGCTTGTTCCCCAGCAATGGCTGTCCACCGGTTGCTAATCTCTAATCAAAACCCTTGTACTGGCTTCCTCTTAAGATTTTGGTGAGGGGATTTTCTGTTTATGTGTTGTAATTTGTGGTTTCTAGTTCTTGATTTTGGATACATACTCCTCGTAATTGCTGCTTACCCTATGATCTTCATATACAGGTCCTTGTTACTGGAAAATTGGGCTTTCATATTAATCATCATACATTCTCCATCCTCTAAACATATATGACTCTGTTTCCACTTGCCAGGTAAGTTTTACAAAGTTCAGTCATAAACATGGAATATATTATGCATTTGTTGTTTCTTTTCAATTTTGATCAACTACTGTTTAGAATAACTTTGGACAGCTTCGAACCATAGCAATCATCTACTTACTGCTTAAGGTCTTAACTTTTCGAAATGCGGTAATTGTTAACTACTTTGCCCTGAGAGCATTTTGCATAGTCTTAAGACAAAATGATACTGATGAGTTCCAAGTGATTATGAGCTATGTGTGCTTATGAACTCCAAGTATATTACAAGGGTGATAGGTGCTGCTGCATTAATGATGATAGTTGAAAGTAATGGAATTTCTGTTACTTGTAGATACTCATTTTATACCGCTAAAATCATTACTTCGCTTGGATGTTAATTGTGTTTGTTTATATGAGGTCATCTAGTAATTTGCATTACCCGTTGTAGTTAAAATTTACTTGAAAAAGATTGCCTAGTGCACACCTACCAGAGATGGAAAATACATGAACGCGGATATCCGCTTCTCGAACAAGAAGGAAATGAATGTGTATAAATACACGCAAACCGCTAGCTATATACAAACCCTAACCACAGCGTAATTGGCAATCTCTTTCCTTCCATGGCATCCAAATTAACCCTCAAAGCAACCGAGGAGGCCGCCGCCACCGCCAAATCCTCCGCTGAAATTGTTGGTTCGATTGATGATCTCTTGCGTGAAATTCTGCGTCGTCTCCCTTTGAAGCCACTTGTTCGTTTTGAGGTGGTGTCCAAGCATTGGCACTCCGTTATCACGAATTGGAATTTTCTCCGGTTGGTGATTTCCCAGCAAATTCCAACCCCTGTTGGCCTCATGTTTTCGATCCGGGATATCCAGGGAGATAATGTTGTTGATTATTTCCCCTTATCTTCTGAAGCAGTGAACAAATCAACAACTATTGTTCCATCCCTGCAGAAATTCAACGGTGTCGATGGAGAGGATGAGAAATATGAAATTATGCAGTCTTGTAATGGACTACTGTTGTTTGTCTCTTGTTTAGATAGTGGTATTGTTTCCTATGGTGTTTGTAATCCCACCACCAATAGGTTTTTTACTCTCCCTGAAATCGGCAGTCATGAAGAATGTCTCTGTTGGAAGTATTTGGCATTTGAACCAACCAAATCTCCTTACTACAAGGTCTTTTGCATCATGGAGCTGAGCTCATCAGGATTGAGTTGTGAATATCAGATTTATATCTACTCATCTGACACCAATCGTTGGAGAGCAAGTGGTAAGCCTTTCACCAATCAAAAGCGTAGTTTTCACAATGTAGTGTATTGGAACGGTAACATCCACTGGATGGAGTCCGGGGAAGAGTCTTACTTTGACATGGAAAATGAGATGCTAAAGGAACTGCCTAGGCTCCCAATCGCGAGACGGGGTTCCACTTATTCCTATTTGGGAGAGTCGTCTGGCCATCTTCACTATGTTCAGATTCTTACTAAGGAATTGAAAGTCTATGAGCTCAAGAAAGATTATTCTGCATGGTTGACCAAGTACCATATTGATTTATCAACTGATTCTCTCACGTCTGCCTATACAAATATGATGTGGAACTTCCAGGACATTATCTGTTTGTGTGTTGTAATCTGTGGTGAAGATGAAAAGGATTCTTTCTTGATTTTGGGAACTCTTGGTAATTGCATACAGTATAATCTTGTATCCAAGACATCCAAAGTGCTGCGTGAGCCATACGGAACGCCACATAATCAGCGTCCACATATAACTTATGCGCACTACAAGACAGGCATTTTCCGTCTATTTCAATATGTTGAGTGTATATGTCCTGTTAATTAGGGGTTTCTTATGCATTTTATTATTGTATTGAGAGTTTTTGTCTTTGATTTTATGTTTGACATCGTGTGACAGCTTTTGTCTTTGATTTTGTTTTGACAGTGTGATAGTTTTTCTCTTTGATTTTTATGTTTGACAGTGTGATAGTTTTTCTCTTTGATTTTTATGTTTGACAGTGTGTGGTGCATAACTTTTTGCAAGCATATATACTGCATTGTTGAACTAATATTGATTATCATTGATTCAGCATGCTCAAAGTATACAGGGCCTGCACAGGTGATTTCTGATTACAGGTAATTTTGGAAGAAGACGGGCGTGGTAGGTTGTATTGTATCCGATGAAGTTGAATTTCTTTGCCTATCTCTCTATCAGGTGGATTTCTTTGTCATTTAAATATGAACAGTGAATTGTACTATGTTCTACTAGGCATTATGCATGTCCTGACTCCTAAGAGCTAAGAGCTTAGGGGACTATTATGCTTAGCAGCAGAATCCCAAATAGTTAGAGTTACCTGCTTGAGTCCACTGTTGGTAGAAATAGTCCAAATAGCAGAAGCGAGCATGTTACACTGAGCATTAGTCACTGAAATTACCACATAATCTACATGTCTGCTTTTAAAATACTCTGGAGTACTTTTTTCTTCTTCTCAATTCTACTCTGTATCAAATCCAATAACACTTTTCCAGGTTACAGACAAGAAAAATAGAACATAATTAGGAAAGCCATGTTTCATTCATTCATTCATTCATTCATTCATTCGCATATGGTCTTGATCTGCTGTTTGTGGATGAAATCGTAAGACAAAGCCAAACTTCCACCCATACTCCTAAAATTATAGTACCTCTGAACCAAAACGTAGCAACCAAATTCTTCCCAGTATTCGTTCGTTGTTCCCGTGGTATTCTTTGAGTCACTTGATCTTCACATTTCTTGCATCCAACCTCCTCTCTCCTGTCCCCATTTCATCCTTTCAACTACTTCCACTCTCAGTCCCACCAGGAATGTAGCTAGGTTTGCTAGGCGTTAATTTGTGATGATGCTAGCTAGATATTCTGTTTTATGCTTAACTAGGAACTGATGTTCGTTTACTGTGGGACTGTACTAGTAGAGTTTTTGAGTATCTGAGTGTGATAATCAATGAGACACCTGATCTGATTATCTGAAGATAGACTGATGCTATTACACTCAGGGATAGCTCATTGGTGTGTCTTCGAATCAAGTAGATCTTTCTGGTTGGCCTTCTTTGAGTTGATCGTACAGATGAGGTGTCAGCTAACAAATGTTAACTGCGAACGTAAATGCAAGTCTGCTAGCTTTTGCTGTAGTAATGCTCTCAATCTGTGTTTCTAGTCTCTTTTAGTCTTTTTATTGGATAAATAGTGTTACAACATACATGTACTGATGAATAGACAGATTTATGCCGTATATGGTAATTACGGTTAGATTTTGGACCTTCGTATTAATATGTAACTCTTTTATATAATGGGACCTCCTTTTTTGTTTTGCTCTCTTTGAGTTCAGCATCCTCTTCCCTGTTCTTGTCTAAGTAGTACTTCAGTATATTGTACACTGTCTCGTAACGAGTAGCGTGTCTAATAAGAAGGGATCAACTTGTATATAGTAAGCCTAATGCACATCTTTAGCATGGTTGTGCATCGAAGTGATAGGGTGTGATCCCAGACATTAGAGCACACACGTTTCTCACTCTTCTTTCATTGCCATTAGATATAGAGAATGCTAAGGTCTAGAAACTCCTCATAGTGGTCGAAGATCATACCAAGGCTTGATCAATCAGGTACTATGTTATTGCAGGTTGCTTGAGACTCTTGAGGTCTATCTAACAATTACTTCTAGTTATAGACTAAACTTAGACACTACTGTAGGTCTGTGTAAATTTCAAGGTAGAACAGGAAATCTGTGACTTATGTGCTTGTTCGACCGGGGGCAACTTATCGAAACTCTTTGCTATGCGGTTACGTTTGTTTCTTCTTACTCTGTCCATCGAAAGAAATATCATCAACATTGAACAGAATCGAAGAATCTGGGTGCAGCTCGAGCCACCTCTTCTCCCCCATGCTGCAATGAAAACAGAGACAATCTCAGTTGATATCTTGGGCAGTTTGGTGATGATGTATAAGCATGCATATGTGTTGTGTCCGGTGGCAATCTACAGGTTGGTTTTGGAGAGAGTCCATACCCCTACTTGAGACTGATTTAGAGAGTCCATACCCCTACTTGAGTCTAATTTAGAGAGCCCATAAATCAAGTTTTAACACCTTTAAAAACCCCAATTACTATTCACGTTTTCCAACTTCAACTAAATCAAGTTCACTAAAATTAAAACCAAACATTCCTTGTTATATATTGTATGACTTTGTTCTCTCCCTTCACTTGAATATTTACTTGTCTTCTAAATGAGCTGAGCCTACATACAAACCGAATGAAGTTCAAGTTCGATGGTACTCAACTTACCGAAGCTCAAATAACACCACTACCTACAAGTATGAAACATTGAATATCTAGATTGTATCAGAGGGTAAAGTGTGGAATTATAATGTAAACCTTATCTCAACGTACAATTTGAATTTGTATTTCAAAAATCTATTAAATAAATAAGATACTTATTCCGGATACAAAATTGATCCATGTTTATATTAAGGAGCTACTCATCTGTTTTTTAGATGATTTACGCAGATTTTTTAAGCCATGTTCTCTTCGTTTAAACTAAATTGATTAGTAAAAATAAGAGTCTAAATTAAATGGATTTAAACTGAATTTAGTTGAATTGAATTAAAATTAATGAGTTTTCACAT
>JAQRGC011849180.1:0-11964 GCA_028659135.1 Plantago lanceolata
CTTGTTAATACTACTTGTTGGTGTACCAAGTTGATTTACAGAAGTTCTACTCTTTCACAGATAGCTTAGAAGTAAGCTTCAGTCTTGGAAGGTTTTTAGAGCAATAAATCAGAGAGATCAGATATCACTTGTAAATTGTAGTGAGAAGAATTGGCTTGAAAACGATCGTAAAACCTTGATCTTATGTATGGTATAAGTCTTCCTTTTATAGTGAAAATTCAGTCCGTTTGAAATTCAAATTGAAACGTTGAATCCACTGTCCTGCTTGTACTATTYTGTTGCAAAAGCTTGTCTTCTTCTTCTTTTCTTCAGAACGGCTTTCTGCAGCATTAAATGCTTGATAGTACGATCATCGGAAAGGCATCCATTACTTGGTCAGTAAGGTTCAAATACTGATATCAGCAGGGTAGTGTTTCTCTTTCAGCAACTGACTCTGTTTGCTGATAAATCAGCAAGAGACCTGTCCATCAGCATGATAGCTAAGTCAACCTACTCTGTCGTATAGATTTTCACTTGACTTTGGCCACGTGCAGAAAGGTCAATGCTTATTTCAGCAAGAGTCAAATTCCTTTAGTACCATAATGCAGATTTTACTTGAGTCTTCATTCTTCGTAGTCTTCATCTCCTAGGTTACTAAGTGCCTCAATAAATTGTTTACACAACAAATACGTCATCAGCAACCTAATACAAATACTTTTTTTTTAAACAACAAAACTAATTATTATTATTAAGAGAGAAAAACAGTGTGCACTAGGTGTACACACCACACCAACAACGCCCGCAAGAACACATTGGTAGGCGAACAATCCCTCTTTGTTGCCTCCTTAAAAAACCTTATAAGGAAAACCCTGTGGGACAAAACCCTATAAGGAAAACAGAGTACAACCAGACAGGGTACCTAAACCCAAACAAGAGCAAAATCCAAACGGAACAAACAAAAAAACTACCAACTAAACAACTACAAAAAGAGGAAAAAACTTGTAGCTCAGCCTGAACCGTGTCCCGTATCCATGACAACCAGCTCCTACATTTTCAACAAACACCGCCCACATAGCTCCAGAAAAGTGTCGCGCCAAAATCTGCTAGAAGACAAGGCAAACCAGCCTTCCAATCCGGTCCATGAACAACTTGACTACACTTGACTAAAAACCAATCCAGCTCAAAAACTAGGAGTATTCCAACACCAGAGTCCGCAAAGCGCACCAAGAAACCATCAATTACCAAAAGAAAGAAACCTCACAGTACCTAATCATTTTTGCCCTCCTCCTCCACCCTATGCTTACTAGAAACAAGTGGCAAGAAATTGAAAGAAAGGTCATGAAAATTAGTGTCGGAGATCCCTTAACCGTCAATTCCAACCGTGAATTCTAAACACCGTCAATTCCAAAGCAATGTCTTAAATCACGCACTAAAGCGTTCAATATAATGCCCATCACAATCTCCCGACCACTCATCATGCCCCAATCCACTACGAATAAATATAAATATGAGTTGGACACAACCAATAAGTCATGCTATCCGTCCTCAAATCTATATACAGGAGTAAATTTAAGGATGGGACACAACTCCCAGCGATCTCCCAACCGTCAATTCCATCCGTCAACTCCAAAGTAGTGTCTCAGACCAAGCACGAAAGGCGTACATAAAAATGGCCGGCCCAAGCTCCTGACCCCTAATCATGACCCAATCCACTCTGAATAAGTATGCGTTTGAGTTGGACACAACCAAAAGTCGTGTTATCCGTGCTCAAATTCATATACAAGAGCAAGTTTAAGGATGTGACCCAATGACCATGTGAAAAATCTCGAAGTAAATGAGTCACACTGCCTATCTTCACACCTCCACCAAACTTGTTGGACCACCACGACATCACCTCAAGACAAAAAACCTCAATCCCCTTCTTGCACCTACACGTGTCCAGCAGCCTCCCTAACATAAGGGCCAAAACCCATGATCCCACGAGTTTCCTGCATACATAACAAAAATAAAAACACCTCAATAGCACAACAAACAAAGCCACGTCACCTCACTACCTGTAGGCCGCCAGTACCAATCCGGAAAAGATAAATCCACCACTCCATGTCCACGCCAGCAGAACTCAATACAGAACCCCAACACACTACTTCCACAACACTCAGCTCTCCCAGCACTTCACCAGATGTAATGACCAGGATGCCAAATTTTAAGACTTCTCTATCCCTCCCTTCCATCTCATCCATTTCCAAGTCATTAGCTTAATACGCTCCACCAACTCATCTGGAGTAATAACTTTATCGTTAAATATCCAATCATTCCTTGCCCTCCACAAACACCATAACGTCCCATGAATCACACACATCCGAAAATTCCACTTCAACGTAGAGGATGCAAGCACACGACCACGAAGAATATCCGTCACCGAAAGACAAGGTCCCACATTACACCCCACCCACTCTGCCACCAAGACCCAAACCTTCTTTGTGAAATCACACACATGAAACACATGTTCTACCGTATCCGATTCCATGTCGCAAAACTTGCATGACAGCACCACTTCATTGGCCACTATATTCCGTCGTTTCAAATTATCATGAGTCGGTAAGCGATCCCAAGTCAATCTCCACATAAAAGTCTTCACCTTCAAAGGCACAGGAACACCCCATATCCAACGATGCCACTCCTCCCCCCTCCTGTAACGACCCGGCCCAATGGGCCGGCGAGGTTACTCCTGGACGGCTGTCCCGGATGATATGCTGTCCCCACAAACCAACACGGGTTCTAATCCGCGCACTTTGTCCTCACTCGTGCGCGCTCTGGGAACTTCCCAGATGGTCACCCATCCTAGAATTGCTCCAAAGCAAGCACGCTTAACTTTGGAGTTTTTCTAGGTGGATTTCCGAAAAGAAAGGTGCACCTTGTTGGTAAGAGTAGCATTTTCAATCCCTTTAAGCTCACGGAATTTCTGGGGCGTTACAGTCTACCCCCTTAAAGCCTCGACGTCCTCGTCGAGCGCCTTAAGTGGTTGGGGGCCGGAAACAGTGGTTACAGTGGTGGCAGTGATAATAACCTTTACCAACCGTCCACCCGTTGTGGGCTTTGGGTTGGTCTAGGCTCTGATACCATTTGTAACGATCCGGCCCAATAATGGGCCGAGACCCGGCCCAATGGGCCGACGAGGTTACTCCTGCACGGCTGTTCGGGATGATATGTTGTCCCCACAAACCAACACGGGTTCTAATCCGCGCACTTTGTCCTCACTCGTGCGCGCTCTGGAAACTTCCCAGATGGTCACCCATCCTAGAATTGCTCCAGAGCAAGCACGCTTAACTTTGGAGTTTTTCTAGGTGGATTTCCGAAAAGAAAGGTGCACCTTGTTGGTAAGAGTAGCATTTTCAATCCCTTTAAGCTCACGAAATTTCTGTGGCATTACACCTCCTCCTTGCAAAACCGAATGCAGCCCCTGAGTCTGTCTCTCCACCTCATGCTTCCGGTCATAACCTAAGCGCACCGTATATTGCTCATCCTCCTGCCCAGACCACAACCATCTATCCTCCACCCCATTCCGCTACATCATCCGCCCACACCACACTTCCAACTCCTCACAAAGTTCCACCTCCCAATCAAACAAGCCTCTCCGCCAATTCCAAGTAAAACCCCCTACACATCGATCAAACACCGAACAGTCTTTCGCCACATCAATACTAAACAAACGAGGAAACATATCTTTTAACAACATACCATTCCCCACCCACGGATCATACCAGAATCTCGTCTCCACACCTAATACAATACCCTTACGCAAACTACCGACAAACCAATCAGTTGATGCCACTCTTGAAATCAATCTCCACCACCAAATTGACCAACATGCCCGCCAAGGCTTCCCCTCTCGACACCTCAACACACACTCCCGAAAATTCCCATACTTTGACTCCAACACACGAACCCAGAGCCTGTTACCCCCGCAGAGAAGATACCAAGCCCATTTCCCTAACAGAGCAAAATTAAAACTCCGCACATCACATACTCCTAGTCCTCCTTCATCAACCATTAAGCACACCACATCCCACTTCACCCAAGGAACCTTTCTCTCCTCCACACCCCTCGATCCCCAAAGAAAATCCCTCTGCAATGAAGGGATATCTTGAACAATAGCCTCCGGAGCGTAGAAAAAAGACAGATAGCACAACAGCAAGGCACTAATCACTGATTTCAGCAAAACCAACCGACCTCCGAAGGATAAAAACTTGTGCTCCCATATACTCAAACGCTTCTGAATCTTCTGTTTCACTACTCCCCACATCTGCACTCCATTCTCCTTTCCACCGATCGGAAGTCCCAAATAAGTAAACGGACAAGTACCGACCACACAATGTAACCGAGAAGCCCACGTCCTTAGCACCGAATCATCCACACCAACTCCCATTAGACACCTCTTCTGGAAGTTAATCTTCAAACCAGAAGCCCCTTCAAAACACCTCAAAATACTTTTCAAAACCAGAATATTCGACTCTAGAGCTTCACCAAAAAAGATAGTATCATCAGCAAACTGAAGATGAAAGATAACCACGTCATCGTTCCCCACCTTACACGGAAGATAACCTCCCACCTCACAAGCCTTCCGCATCATCTGACTTAAACCTTCCACCACAATAAGAAACAGAAAGGGGGATAACGGATCTCCCTGACGCAAACCTCTCTCCAAAGCAAACTCCTTCACCGGGCTCCCATTCACCAAAACAGAAGATTTTGCCGACCTAACACACTCCATCATCCACCCTATCCATCGCTCTCCAAAACCCATACGACGCATCATATCCTCCAGAAAGTCCCAACGAACAGAATCATATGCCTTGGCAAAATAAATTTTAAAAGCGAAGATCCTCTTCTTCTTCGCCTTTGCCTCACTAATTAACTCGTTAGCAACAACAATCCCATCTTGAATATCCCACCTAATACAAATACTAGGAATTAAAGCTAAAAATCCTGCTGAAACTTTCCTCTTGTACAAGTGCCTTTCTAACAAATTTCCTATAGGCTTAAGAGTAGTAATTTCTGGACTTAACCTAATTTAGTCTTAAAGGAATTGCTCATCAAAATTACAAGTTTCCTAACAATTTTCCCCCTTTTTGATGACATGCAATCCATGACTAAATTTACTCAATACTTCAAATGTTCTGAATATAAATAATTCAATGAACACTTATGCAAACTTGCAATAGATAAGATAAACAATAAGTTCAGCAAGCAAGCATAATATCAGAAACAGTACAGTATCAGAGCAAGAAACATCAGGGCAAAAAGATTGTAAGGTAGTTATCATTCAGTAAAGAGATTTTACAAGAATGAGCAGATAACTACATACAAACTAGATTCAGCAGACAAGTGAAAGATACAGAATCAGACGAGGAACTTTTACAGATGAAAAATCTAAAGTTCTAATAAAGATTGAAGTTCAAGAAAACATTCTGGAGCAAACTCAATGGAATCAAGTTCATAGTTCTCCAAAAGCCTCCATGTGTCTCTCTCAAGATTTATTCCAAGTCTGACTCTTTCTTTCTAGTCTGGAATGTCTTTGAATCTGATCATGGCAGCCTCATTCCATAGGTGTCTTCTCCATAGCCATGCATTATCCATCTGTGATCGAATGATTGCTTGTGATCTGTAGATTTTGCTTAGATACACCAAGTCCTCATCCTTTTCTTCAACATACATATAAAAGCAGTCTATTGGTTGCGAACCTAGTGCTGGAGTGGGCTTACCAGAGAGTATGGCTGGTCTATTAACAACATCCTGTGGCTTTCTGTAATCAGGAATGTTGACTTTACAGTCTTTCTTAAGTGCATCTCTTCTGATTTGAATTTCCTTGTTTAACCAGTAGCTAGCCTGGTCTTTTTGCATTGTTAGCATTCTGTCAGCTTTTAGATCATTCCAAAGGAACATTTGATCCAAAATGACTAGTGGAAATTCTTCATTTGATAGCAAATGATGCAGCTTAATGATGTGCAGACCAATTGTGGTTTTGAACACATGCTGAACACTATGTTCATTGTATATCTTGAAGTGTTCAGCATGAGCACCAACCCTGTCTCTTTCCCTTTCTGTAGCCCTTCTCTGATTTCTCTTTTGCTGAGAAGCAGAGCTACCTCTTCCTCTTTTGGAAGCAGATTGTCTTGGTTTTGGGGGTCTGATTTGCCTTGTGCAAGAGGAGAGTGGGACTGTTGGTCTAGGCTCATGGCCAATAACTGTACCATCTTCATCGACTCTAGTACCATCCCTTAGAGTTCTAGTGATTTGCACTGGTGCAGAGGGAGTTGGCACTGATGCAGGATTGCTTGTTGTCAGAGGGGTACTTGCTAGAACCATTTGAAGTTGTATGGGATCATCACTTGTACTTGCTGAACCACCTTGTATTCCTTCCCCCTTAGACATGGATTGCTCTTGAAGTGGCAACCCGTTCAAGCCTTTATTCAGGCTGAGCTTTTCAGTGAAATCAGTGAGCTTTGCTAGATTTGCATCTATAGAGCTTCTCTCATGCAGTAGGTTTTTCACTGTTCTCTGCATGGAGTTGTATTGGCTAGCTTGTAAGCCCAGTCTATCACTCACATCTGTCTTTTGTTCTTCAAAAGCAGCCAGAATATCTGTGTATTGCTGAGAGGTTTGTTCTGCTATAGAAGCATTATACTGATACCTCAAATTAAGATCAAACTGTGCAGATGAAATTGCAGCAGTTCTTCTCAGCAACAACTTTAAAGTCTCATTCACATTCAGCTCCTCTTTGTTGAGCAGTTCTTCATTCTCTTTAAGCATCTGGTCTCTATGTTCAAGAAATGCTTCAGCTCTGAAGGATTGGATCTGAATGGAAGGCATGGGATTTGTGGGATTTGAGAGGTTTCTGATTGCTTGATTTACAAACCTGTCATCAGCAGGTGTAAAATCAGCTCTGATCTCTTCTTCACTCTCATCACCATCTGATGAACTGATTTCATCAGTTGAATAAGCAAGTTCTGCATTATCCAAGTCAGCCACCATGTTCCCTTTGTTTGCAGCTTGTTCAGCTGGTTTCTCAACAGTATGCTCAGATACAGGGACTGGAGTCTCAACAGTTTGCATTTCAGCAGTGACTGGAGTAGGAGCATTGAGCTCTTCAGCAACAATTTGTTTTTCAGCAGGGACTGGCTCTTCAGTATGCGTTTCAGCAGTGACTGGTGTTTCAGTTGTATGCTTGTCAGCAGTGACAAGCTCTTCAGTATGCATTTCAGCAGTGACTGGTGGAACAATAGTTTGCTCAGCAGCAGTGACTATATCATCAGTGTGCTTTTCAGCAATGACTGGAGTAACTGCAGTAGTATGAGCAGGTTTACTTTCCCTTATTTGCAGGATAGGGTGAATTCCTTTGGAGTTCTGGCCATAGTCAAGGCCAATTGTGCTTTCATAGACACTGGCTTTCATGGCTATTTTTATCTGCTCATCTTCAGAGGTGTATGTGTCTGTATCCATTATTTCCACACTTTCTTCATCAATGGATTTCTTGCCTTTGTCGACAACAGATCTCTGGTTTGGTTCTTCAGCAGGAGATGGTCCTTGCTGAGATTGAGGATTTGAAGGAGGAGTGCTTTCTGAAGGTGGTTGCTGAACATTGTCAGCAGGCTCGTCAGCAGCTGAATTGTTAGCATCACATGTGAGTGCTTGTGCATTTGCAGCACCTCCCTGATTATCATCATCATCATCCTTTGGCTCATTATCATCAGCAGGTTTATCAACATCATCCACTGCATCATCATCCTCTTTTTCTTCGTCCTCTTTTTCCTCAACTTCCTTTCCAGGCACATTACCCTCAGAGAGATTGATAAAAGTAGTATCATGACCATCATCATCTAGAATGATTAGATCCAACTCATGATACTTATGCTTGATGGTGACTTCTTCCTCATCACCAATCTGGTGTGTGTCATCAATAGCTGGAAGCTTATTCTCAACCATCTTTAGCACCGTTTCTTCTCTTGAGAGGTTCTGAAACCTTTCAGTTAAGGCCTTCATCTATAGATCGATGAATCTTTGCTCCATCCTTTCAGCAAATGAATATTCCTCATAGCTGGTCAGGGTGTGGACAAAGTGATCAAGATCAAAGAGAGTCTTCCTCTTGCTCTCTAATTGCATTACATTGAAGAGATCTGAGAAATCCTTCATCTTGTATGATTGCCACAACTTAAGTGCTTTTTCATCACGTGTGACAATCTTCTCTTTAAATTCAGAGAGAAGTGCTTCATCAGTCAGAGCAAGAGTAGAGACAAAGGGGGATGATTCCTTCCTATTTTGAACATGAAACATAAAGTTGTTAGTTTCAGCAACATGGGTGTCAGCAACTTTAGAGTTTTCAGATAGAGAATAAATTACCTGTGCATCAGCAGCAGGTTCTTTTATCTCTTGCACTTCGGGTGCATTGGTTGTTGTTGGTGGAGTTGTTTCAGCAACATCCATCTTGTCACCGTGAAACTGAGACATATTAGAAACATGATATAAACAAGATAGTTTGATATCATGCTGAGTAAGGTTAACAACATGCTCTTCAGCAGTTGTTTTCCTATTCTATTCTTCAGCAGTTGGTGCTTCAGAATCTTTGTCTTTAGAAGCCTGTAAACAAAGAGAGTTAGCAAAAGATAAAAGCATTTCAGCATAAGAAATGGATTCTAGAAAATGAACTACCTACTGAGGATCAGCAAGAGCATTTTCAGTTCCTTGAATCTCTTGTGCAGGAACTGCTTGTTCTTCAGCAGGCTTCTCTTGTATATCAGTGGCTTCTTGTTCTGGTTGAGTCTGCTGAAGGAGTTCAACACTGTCCCTTACTGTTGCAACAAGTTTAACATCTACATTCTCATTTGTGTAGAGAGAGACAAGTGTAGCAGCATCTTCAAACTCATCAATGCTCATATCTTTGCTGATATTTTCTAGAGCCTCTTGCTGATGAATGAGATCTTGCCCTCTCCTTTCTGTGTCAACAGTTGTTTGCACAGTTGCATCGTCCACTATTGTGTCTAGCCTAGCTGTCTCTTGTACTATCTGAGTAGCAGCAGCAGCAAGCAAGTTAACACCTGTCATCAATAGGGGGTCTTGTTGATTGGCTTCAGACACTTGTGTGTCAACAACTTGTTCAGTTGTGTCATCCACAGTAACCACTATCTTAGGCAATTTTGCAGCCTTTTGCTTTGTAGGTTGCTTTCCTCCCATCTTTGATTTCTTCTGCGGGGGAGTAGAGGAAGCAACTGACTGTTCAGCAGCACTAGAAGATTTTCTCTTCTTGCTGACAGTCGAAGAATCAGCCGCCTTGGCATTTTTGGCTAACTTGTGCTGATGTCTGCCAACATAATTCCCTGAGGAAATTTCTCTTGGGTTCCTTAAGGTAACTCCAAGCTGTTCCAGCAGATAACAAATCTTAATTCCCAGAGGGAGAAATGTTACTGCGGTAGCTTGCTGAGAGTCATCATCTCCTTTGTAGGATACTGCTCAGAAGTCTTTTGCCGCAATGGAGATGATTGTCATGAGCACCTTTCCCCAGTTGAGTTGGAATGAATTTCCAGAGCTCATGTCGTGTATAAGCTTGATCATACTCCAGCGTCTCTTGCTGAACTGATCAAGGCTGCCTTTCTGGCAGTCTACACACTTGGAAAAAATTAGTCCAACATTATTGCAGACATCCACAACATGTTTCCTTCTGCAGGAATTAGTGTGGAAGTCTTTTGGACTTGAAGGATCAGCTGTATTTTTTATCTTGTTGTACAGCACCTCCAAGACATCATCTGTGTAGCTCGGGACTTTGCTTAAACTTCCAGTAGTGGGAAGTTCAAACATATCAGCAAGACTTCTCCAGTTCAGAGTAATATGAATGTCTTGTACTAATGTCTTCAGCACGGTTCCTTGTTCAGAAACCTCTACTGCTGAGTTGTTGTAAAATTCCACCACATCCATAGTGGAAATTCCATTTGGTTCCTTTTCCAGGAAATTAATTAATCCACACTTTTTCAATGTGGATGCAAGCTCTTCTGCATCCTTGTCTTGCACCAAGCATTTAACATGCTCTTCCATAGCTACGGCTCCCCAATACATTTTCTCTTCACACAAAGGCAAATGCCAATCAGAGATTGAAAAAGGCAACTCTAGTCTATCTTTCTTGAAAGCTAGAGTGGGAGCAGTGTTGGATGATGTAGCTTTTGAGGCATTGGAGCTTTTTGTAGATTTACCCATCACAAGATGTTAAAACAAGTCTTTAATATGGTGGAGATCGTACCGGAACAGGACAATTTCTCTGTAAAGTTGGTTAGGTTTCAGATTTGCAGAGAAAGAGGGATGTTTGGGAATTTTGGGAATGTTGGGACTGTAAAGTTTTTCAATTTTACTAAGTCCCGTTTATATAGTATCCCGAATTTCAAGAGACTTAAACATTTACAGTGTAAATTCTTTTCAGCAAGGTAACTTGCTTGGACACAAAAGTGAATTAGCCCACTTTTCAGTAATTGCTAGTGGGGCCACGTTTAAGAAACTGCAGCCCACTAACAAATAAAATTGATCTCAACCGTAGGATGATCAACAGTCTTTAAATCAATGGCTCAAATTGCATTTTGAGTCATGATTATGTTGCCGTTTATCAGAGCCAACAGTTACTGTACACATGTCTCAGAGACAGTGTACTTTGAGTACAACTGATTGGTCTTACTGATACCATAACATGCCAAATGAACATTTTCAGTAGATGAATTTTTTAACTCTCTTAAACAAAGTACATAAATGTCTTGCTGAGTTACAGTCTTGCTGAAAATAGTTCCCCCTCAGTTTATTGTCTTGCTGAATGCCTGTTTCAGTAGTCAAGAGACAAAAAGACACGTGTTGATCAATAAATGAGTAATTTCACTTGCTAAGTTCCCGTCTCAGACTTTTGACTAGTCAACAGTTTGACCAATCGCTTGCTGAATTCCCGTTTCAGTAAAGTTGTTTTGAAAAATGCTTGCTAACAGCGTATTTCAGCTGTCATAGGACCATATATCTTGCTGAATGCCCATTTCAGCAGACATATGACATTTTTCTCTTGCTGAATTCCCGTTTCACTCAAGATTTAGCAGAGAAGTGCTTGCTGTCAGCCAATTTCAGCTATCATTTACTTGTAGGTCTTGTTGAATACCCGTTTCAGCAGACACACAACACATTTATCTTTAGAGGGACAGTTCCAGTAACCCAAGACTATGTCTCAAGGTTATGAACCTGTTTTCCTGAAGGGGTTTTGTGAAGATGTCAGCAAGTTGGTCCTCTGTTCCAACTCTGAGTTATTCAGTGTGACCTCTCTCCACATGATCTCTAATGAAGTGATGTCTAACTTCAATGTGCTTTGTCCTAGCATGTAGAATTGGATTTTGCGTGATTACAATAGCACTTGTGTTATCACAGAAGATGGGAGTCTTCTTTTCAAAGATCTCATAGTCCTTCAGTTGTTGCTGTAGCCAGAGGATTTGGGTAGCACAGCAACTAGAAGCAATGAATTCTGCTTCTGTAGTAGATGTGGCAATGCAACTTTGCTTCAAGCTGAACCAAGAGACAAGTCTGTTACCAAGGAACTGACAGGTTCCTGAAGTACTTTTCCTGTCAATCATGGAACCAGTATAGTCAGCCTCAGTATAACCAACCAAATGCATGCAAGAGTCTTTGGGATACCAAAGACCAACATTCATTGTGCCTTTGACATACTTTTGTATCTTTAAGGCAGTTTTATAGTAAGAGATTCTAGGATCACACTGGAATCTAGCACAAACTCCTACAGCATACTGAATGACAGGCCTACTTGCTGTAAGATACAACAAGTACCCAATGAGCTTCCTATACTTGTGTTCATCAACACTCTTATCAGATTCAGTATAGGTCATTTTAGTCCCAATGCTAATAGGGATTTTGGCAGCCTTTTCTTCAGGCTTGATGCCAAACTTGGTGAGCATCTCCTTA
>JAQRGC011850143.1:0-10258 GCA_028659135.1 Plantago lanceolata
AGCAAGATGCCAAGCTATATTGAATCCGAGTAGCTGTGAACTTTCGGCTTGCAGACAACAATGCTTTGAGAAGTACCACTCGACAGGTGGACAATGCATTGGTGGAGGAGCGTCTGGAGCATTTCAATGTCTTTGCGTTTATGATTGTTGAAAATTGAATCTCTTTTTTCTTAGAATGCGGATTAGTTCTTATGATTCGTTGAGAAAGTTATACATGTAATGAATATTATGTGTCTTACATACACAATATTCACAAATTCAATAAATGAAAGTTTTATTTAAAGAATGTTGGCCTTTATTTTATGATGAAGTGTTGAGTTTATGTAAATTTAACATGTACTCGTGGACGACTTTGGCCTCTAAACTTAGTTGGGCTAAAATCTAGCTCAAAAAGTGAGATTTCATAATCCCAGACCATAAGGTTCATTTTAGACCACGAATTGGACCACCCGAAAATGTTGGATCGGGCAGTCCAATTTCCAAAAACCGAGCCAAGCATGTTAATCGGAGGTGCAATTTTGGTGGGATTTGGGATCATATAGCTACCACATGGATCTTGTGATTTCCTTATAAAACATTTTGTGCTTCTTCCAACTTTATATATATGTTTTAAACAAATAAAATTTGAATGTGGCAACAAATATGTTCTATATGTTTTATAGATCTGGGATTTGGGATCATATAGCTACCAAATGAAATAGTTATACATGTAATGAATATTATGTGTCTTACATACACAATATTCAAAAATTTAATAAATGAAAGTTTTATTTAAACAATTTTGACGTTTATTTTGTGGTAAAGTGTTGAGCTTATGTAAATTTACAAGTGTACTCTTGGACAATTTTGGCCTTTAGACTTAGTTTTTGGCCAGAATCCAGCTCAAAATGTGAAATTTCTTAATCTCAATCCACACGTACGGTTTATTTTAATTAGACCATGAATTGGACCACCCGGAAATGTTCAACCGGACAGTTCAATTTCCAAAAACCGTACCAAACATGTCAATCGAAGGTGCAATTTTGGTGTGATTTGGGATCATATAGCTACCAAATGTATCTATTGATTTCCTTTTCCATTTTCCTCCAATCAAAAGGAACCTAGCATGAATTGAGAATTTTTAAAAAAAATCTCCATTATTAAAATAAATTATTATCCTATCAAGCTAATTTTTCACTGTCTTAAGCAACTTCTTGGATAATGTTTATGAAAGTAAGCAGTATTACTGTAATATTTTGTCAAAGCAGCAGCTAAAGAAGATTAGCATTAAATTTCTTTTTCATCCATTGAGTTATACAAAAACCATTGTATATGTTCAAAATAATAGCATTAGAGAAATTTGCAGTAAAAATTTATGGCCAAGTTTTTCTTGCTTCCTTTCCTTCTCTCTGGTATGCATGCATATGTTTTCTTTACCTTAGTTTCTCTAGTTGCAGCTTCTTGCATAATCTTACCATTACATTTGAATATTTTAAGCTTCTATTGCAGTTGCATTGATGCTACCTGTTGTTGAAGTAGAGGCAACAAAGACATGCCAAGTTTTATTGCAGCGGACTCACTGTGATCTGATGGCATGTGTCGACTCTTGCTTTGCAAGATATGGTTCGACTAATGTTCATTGCATCGGTAATCCGATAATCCACAGATTCCAATGTGTTTGTTATTATAACTGTTGAAGACTTGGATTCAGTACGATATGCAACAACAATCGAAAGAGAGAATAACAAGTTAGATTATGCGAATAATGATATGCAGGACTGGATGGATGTATGCACCAGTTCTGTGATTCTGTCTACAGAATGAAAGTGCACGTTTGTAAAAATTCAGATACTTATTTGGTGTGAATTTGCTAATGTTGTTGAAGAACAGTTTTCGACAGAGTACTCTGCTTTTGCAAACAAAATTTCCAATGATGGCGTTTCATAAAAGCCAAAATACTACATCCATACTTGCCTTTCTGTCATTGTTGATCACATAAGCAATGCCAACTCAATGTCTCAAGTCATGTACACAGACAAAAAGATGCATCAATTTATGGTGTAGATCCATACTCATATGAGCTCCAACCATCGAAATCAGGATAAACGAACATTAAATAGATCGTCTGTACCACTTCTGTATATCACTCATGACTCGCTACATACAACAACTAGTACTACTACATTTAAATTAGGTTCATCCAACAAAACATCGAGTGATGAGATACGTTATACAATCTTGGTACACAAAAGTGGTACAGAAGATTCATTTCGCAAAGAACCAAACATCAAGCAACTCATCCTTGGACTAGACTCTCCAGATACGCCCTGTAACCCTCAACTTAAGTTCCTCTCCTCCGCCTGAAAAGTAAAGTGCCAAGCTTCTTGGAATGAGCAGTCCATCTTGGCTATCGCGAACCTTCCTGTGACTGTCACGAATGCTTCTTGGAACTCCTTGCCACACTAACTTGCGGCCACATGCACCAACTTCCAAAGTGTAGTTGAACTTCTTGGCCTCAGATTCGCCACCCATGAAACGGAGGAAAGCCATGTAGACAGGTGCAGTCCCAAGTAAGTAGGCCTCAAAATGTAAACAGAATTGTTTCTCGAAACAGTTGAACACCTGCAAATGCATAAAGATTCGATCAGTCAATTGCAACAAGAATTCATGAGATGCAATACTGAAATATTAATAGAGGTTAAGCGTAAATTTGTAATGGGATACTTCAAGATATAACATCATCAAACTGTTTTCCCCAAAAGAATACTCAATAGCCTAGCGGAAAAGATTACAAAAGCAAAAAACAGAACTTACAGTTAGCATCCATGTTGCTGTTTCAACTTCATGGGGATTGGATCTCACGTATCTATGGTTGAAAGTACAACCATCATGCATATCGACCGAGTGATCCTCCTTAAGATGAGCCACAAGATATGGAATGTCACCGGTCACAGAGCATTCAGAACTTGCGTATGGACAATTGTAGGGCCGAAACGAGCAGTGTTTTTCGTGTTTCAGTTTTCCATAGTATGGAAATAACCCATTGCAGCCAAAATTTTGGTAGCGACAGGGAAGTTCCAAAGATTCAGCCACTCTTTCCAGAGCCAAGCATCTTATATTGCCAAGTTCGCTACGGCAAATTGGGCAGCAGTTATGAATTCTTTTGCAATTAGTGCACAATGTGTGGCCATTTGGACACTGCATAATAACAATTGAGAAATTGTTCAGAGTGACTCTGATTAACATGCAAATGAGAAACTCATACACAATAGCGATCTCATAAAATTGACATGAAAACTGATTCAGAATCTCGAAAGCATCTTTTACAATTTAGCTAAACAAGAAGATTTATCTGTAAAATATGCTATGTTTGTTCTAGATCCTGTAAATAAATCTGTTATTGTACTTTTTGGCCCCATATGTGAGATATCTATGTTGTGTGAAAATACAGAAGAAACATAGCTAGATTAGATAATGTAAGTCGCCGAAGAATTAAAGCTATCAAGATACTCTTTTAGTCCATATACGAGATACCTATATATCATGAAATCACAAGAGACAGATAGAAAGATTGAAATCTGATACATGAACAGAGAAAATTAAACTACAGGATATAATTGTAAGTTCGAAAGTGTGATAATATAAACCTGGTGAATGGGAGGATACAACGAATTTTCGCAAGTAGCACACAGGAGAAGCTCATGAACACCATTTATCCCGTGCTTTTCTGCACGTGTAGTCATACTTTTGCTACCATTGTCTTCCTTAACCGTCGTATAATTTGCATACTTAGAGTGCGACTCGTGTGCCTCTTTGCAGGAACCGACTACGGGAGCCATCTTTAACTTCAAAGTACAATTATCTCAAGAACATAAATCTGAAACTGAAATGGAGAGTTACACCCAATCTTCTCTCTATTGAGTACATGCAAGAATTATATATACTAAATGAAACCATAAGAATACAAAGAGTAAGGACAGAACTATTTCGATTTTTAAGAGGCCAGTTTGAATTAAGCTCTGGGGAAAAGGACAGTAACCACAAAAAACTAAGAGAAATACTACTTAGGTGTGTTATTACTACTATTACTATGTCAGCCTTGACCAATGTAAGGACATTTATTTTTATTTTTTTCCCAACTTTTGGTGTAGGTTTGGTAGATAATAAAACTAACCTGGACCAGATTAGATTCTATCACCCACCCTCCTCTTAGAAGTTTGACAAAAACTAAAAAAGTTAAATCTTTCCTTTTCAAGAATCAAAATCCTATCACTTTTATCCACATTTATAACACTTACTTACCTTCCTTACTCAACTTACTGTGTACTATAGTGTGACAATGTGGGTTATGTTATTAATTATACTTGCTCACTTTGGCATCCTATGAACCTGAGATTTTCTCTCCTGAGACTCGCCTAGTGTTAAGTTCCTTGTGAAGATGCAACGGTAAGTCTGCGTGCATTACGCCCACCTACCTGAATAATCAACGACGGTTACCGCATATGACTATTCTAGATCTAGAACCAATAATGCTTCCATTTTGATAGCAGTGTAGTGAAGTGATAGATGAACAACCATTTTGTTCTCTCTCAGTATGATTCTCTCTACCATCCTCAACTAATATTCCATGTTCTTAAACAATGAAGACATTAAACAAGTGCAATTTCAGTCTGTGATTGTTTAGTTAAAGACCATCATCATCATTATATAATATCAATATGTATGACCAGACCAGACCAGGTGCCTGTTTAGACAAAAACAGCAACAAGATCCAAATTTAAAGTTATCAGCAAAGAGTAAACTAGGCTAAAACACAATTTTGATCATTATCCAGCTACTTAATAATCTATAATCTATAGACTATAGTAGTATATCAAACAAGAGACATCCAAATTATTAAGCTAATTACTTCGAATTCTAGCTAACAGATAACACATACAAGAGGAAAAGAACAAGAAGAGGAACAAAACCGAACACACATCAACAATATAAAACTCAAGAATCCAAAAGCAAGATTACAAAGAGGAATGAATAAACTAAAGAACACCCATTTGAAATTTAAATTCCTTCCAATCATAAGCTTGAATGAAATAAAAGATTTGAATCTTAATTTATTCTGCAAGACTGCAACCTATCAGGCATCAGCCTTGAGCAGAACAGCAAAACATAGATTCTAACCATAACTCCTTAAACAAAGAGTGACCCATTTGTGGTTTAAACAAGGAAACACCAAAAGGAAAGAAGAAAAGAAAGCAGCCCATTACCTGGGGTTTGAAGAAATCGGACTTGACTCATTGTTTGTCACACTTGACTGAGTGAGTTTGAGAAAGAAGAAGAAGAGAGAGAGAGAGAGGGCATTGATTTATGGGTTTCTGGGAAGAAGTGAATGTGGAGTTATAACAGCGTAGCTACCCGCTTGGCATGTTTGAAAGTTGAAATTCAATTTGTCAGTGTTGTCATTCACTCACGTCTACACCATGTATTTAACTCATGGTCAAGTTTTACACAGTACAATTTTCTCATTTATGGTCATGTTTCTAGCTGCTATATCATCCGACCCTAACCAACACGGCGTTTCAGGGCTCTGAATTATAAGAGGTCTCTCGTCTCCAATTTACCAATTCGATTAAAACGGTTCAAATATAATACTAGGTCGTTTTTATATTGTTCTTCTTAATTTAGTCGATATTCACCTTTTAATAGTCCTCTCCAGTTTAATCGGTCTTAATTCAGAGCCAAACAATCCGTCAAATATTGAAGAAAAAAGGAAAGATAGAAAAAATGTGACAACCTCCGTCCTCCGACATAGTGTGTGGGTTTCACATTATTTATTGGAGAATATTAGATGAAACTAATCAAACGTTCATTCAATCTGTTAGTTGTGCCCCTCTAGGCAAATTTTAAATGTTCTTTCACCTTTTTGCACGATTATAGGAGGATGCCTTGTAAGTGATTATCTTTGTTGCCACCAATATCTAATTGGAAGACAATCGCGGAGTTTGGGGTCTATATATATACTACGGATATAGCGGGCAGTGGCGGAGCCAGGATTCAACGGGAGGTAGGGCACAAATGACAATATTTTTAAAAAAATTCCGTACGTGTAAAACTTTATTCGATCTAGGATAGAAATAAATCACAAGGGCACAAATGACAATAATTTTTTTTTGGAGTTCATCTTCGAAGAGACAAATTTTTAAAAAGACCAAAATAAAACTAACACAAATCTACAACACACCTAAATAATAAAATGGATCATGAATTATTATTTTGTGTTAATAAAAAAAAATAAAAAAAAAATCACTAAAAAGGGTAATATATGGGATCGAACCCAAGACCTAACAATTGTTGAAGAAAGGTTTTAGAACCAAGGGTTTGACCATTGGGAAACACTTAACATATAATAAAGAATAGCAAACAATATGTAATAGTAGTTACTTCAAACTGAAAATCCAGGTAAGGCATTTGCCTCACCTGGCCATATACTGCCTCCGCCCCTGATAGCGGGATACTATATGTGTTGGTTGTTGATTTTACATTATTAATAAATATAAGGTTGTATTAGTGAAAATATAGAATATTTTAACATTGTAGGGTTAATGAGGAGCAGTAGTTATGGGAGGTCAATAATGGTACTGATGCTAATGAAATTGAAGGTGAGAATGATATTAATTGACATATGACATTTTGATACGATATGCACATACCACCATAATCATGAATATCACTTATCCATCAAATTTGTAGAATATGTCTAACCAGAATTTATATGCGTAAAGTATAACATTCACATGGGGAACTAGGATGGTAGAGAAGCCTAATCATTACATATGTCTTTGATGTCCAGTACTGATGCCGACTAGGCGACCACTTCAATTTCGGATGCACGAATAAGGACGAGGATAAGGTGGATGACGAAAAAAATACATTATGCTGAGTTTTTTATACCATAAGATGTTTCGATTAAGGGTTGGTGCATGGCAATACTAATGAGAAACATAAACCAAGATACTAAAATGAACAATTGTGTAACATCGCATGAGTGATATTATTCATTATTTGTTGTTGTATCCAAATGTTTTGATTTTTAACAAGTATTCCCTTTATTGATAATGGATGTTGGGATGTCTCTCTGCTCAGAACTGTGTTCTGGGAGGAAGATGTTCTAGACATTATTCAGATACCTTTGCCATCATTACCTATACCTGATGTTCGAATTTGGCAAGGAGAAAAATATGGGACTTATTCAGTAAGATCTGGGTACAAAATGGCCAGAGAACTAAAGAAAAATGAGGTGCAGCAACGACTTGGGAGTAGTAGTTCCACTCATTTACCTGACTGGAATTGGGTCTGGAATCTGCAGATTCCTAATAAGTTAAAAAAAATTCTCTGGCGTGTTTTAAAGTGTTCCCTCCCTACCCTTGATAAGTTAGCGCAACGTGGAGTAGATGTGAGTAATGTGTGTCCTGTGTGTACTTCTTTTGCTGAGACTTGTTTACACTTGTTACGAGATTTCCATTTTGCTCGATTATATTGGGCGTCTTCTCATATTTCTTTTGTTCATCTACTGACTGATCCAATGGACATTGTAGTATGGATTGATTTGGTGCGTACTAGACTTCGAAGGGAGGACATGGAGTTTTTTGTGGTGAGCTGTTGGTGTCTCTGGAGTAACAGGAACAAGTTGGTGCATGAAAGGAAGTCGTATGATGCAGCTGAATCTCTGCAATTTGTACGTGATTTTCTACACAGGTTTAAGACAGCAAAGTTGCAGTTTGCAGTACACAACAGCTCATTCACTGGACCTGATATGCCTTGGATACCGCCTGTCCAGCCATGCCTTAAGATCAACTACGATGCCTCAGTAGTTCCGTCCCGTCCAGGAGCTGGCCTTGGTATAGTAGCGAGAGATTTTCAGGGCACAATCATTGCATGGAAGAGTGTTTGGGCTCCAAACATTACCATTCCGGAGTTAGCAGAAGTAGCAGCGGCCAAACAAGTTGTTCTGTTGGCACTTGAATTGGGAGCACAGCAGGTTTTGTTTGAAGGTGATAATCTGACAGTCACCAACCATCTACGAGCCAATGGTCCTTGTTTTTCTTTTACTGGAGCCATCGTTGAAGAAATTAAACACTTAGCTGCTAGTTTTTTGTCTTTTGAATTCATTTTTGTTAGACGCTTTTCGAATAAGTTAGCTCATCTTCTAGCACAAGATATTTTTGAGGATAGTTTTGGCTCTACGAACCTACCATGTGAGAATCCAGATGTACTGTGATCTTTGATGAAATATATGATATTCCTTCTCAAAAAAAAAACAAGTATTCCCCTCGATTTTTGACGGGTTAATGAAGAACTAGTTATCTAATTGGAAGACAATTGTGGAGCTTGTGGTCTATATATAGACTACGAATATAGCGGGATACTATATGTGTTGGTTGTTGATTTTACATTATTGGTAAATATAAGGTCATATTAGTGAAAATATAGAATATTTTAACATTCTAGGGTTAATGAAGAGCAACTATTTAAGATCAAGATCTAGTTGCTTCGTAGTAGTGGTCACGGTGAAATATTCTGGCTCTCGAGCACCTATTTGAAACATGAAAAAGCAGCTCGTATTAATAAGTTGCATCATTGCTTTTAGAAATCTACCCATAAAAACTCTAGAGTTAAACATGTTTGTTCATAAATAATAAGAAATTCCTAGTAATCCTAGGATCGATGACCTATTGGAAAGTTTTCGATGCACACACAAGTGAGTATAAAGTGCATCGAAAAGAAAAGAAGTCAAAAATACGTGTTGATTTATGGGACTAACATATCACTTCAAAGAGCACTCTACAAGAGTCGTGCCGATCGAAAGGGTCGGAACTAATGGTTGGAACCTTTTTTTTTCCTTTTCCTTTTTTCTTTTATTACGACATGAAGAGATATTTGATGATCTCTTATTAATAATTAGTAGCTAATTCCTCAATTTTCCACCGTTGATGGCACTTGAGCTAGTTCCAAATTTAGATGAGTTGGAGCATATTAGATTGTTGGATAAAAGTTCCACATGATGGGGTCTAGCCTGGCATAATCCAATGAGAGACAGGGAAAACCATCAAAGCATGTTTGGGCTAAACTACTGGGCCTGCTACAGAAGGGATTTCCCGGGTAAATTGTTGCCAACACCCATGTGGAGCAAAAAGTACAAAAAACATCCTGTACTACAGTGCAGCGTATTTTGTGTGTGTAGTGTGTGTGTTTTTAGGCTAAAATATCAAAAAAATTCTCCAAAAAACACACAAACACGCACTGTACTATAGTACATGGTGCTCTATAAACTTTTTGGTCCACAAGGGTACCGGCTTGAAAGTTTCCCGGATTTCCCCACCAAGACGATGGTTCGAGCAGGTTCACAGTTGATCAACCTGATTCGGTTATGTCCACTCTGATAATCATCGAACACAATTTAAACTCGAATAATCCCTTACCCTTTGGACTTACGAAGCGTACGTCAGTACTATGTGTAACTGTGTAATTAAGCTAGCAGATCAGAGATGATTGGCTTGAGTACCTTTATGTCTATTCTTACAAGGAACTACTTCTGTTGTTGTGATTGCTGCAAAAGCAACAATGGAACTCACATATCTCCATTTTCCTTTTCTGATCTGTCTGGTTAGGTACTGGACTTGTGCACGAATAGTTTAAATTCAAAGATAAATTATATCCACAAAAATTTCAGAGTCAAGCTCGAATGTTAGTGTGCTCTACTTGTAAGCATGAAGCGCCACTTAGATAACACATTATGTTTTACTCCCTCCACATTTTTTTTAATTCGCATCCGCAGTCCTTTGAGTGGGATCTGAATAAACCCCACGGGCGACTTTCAAACATTATGATGTACTCCCTCCACATTTTAATAATTGACGTTCTAAGGGTCCGTTCAATAGGATTGAGAGATTCTGAACTGAATTGAATGGAATTGAACTGAACTGAATTGAAGTAAAAATTTGAACTAAACAAACCTGAACTGAACTAAATGGAACTGAACGGAACTGAACTGAATTGAAGTACAAATTTGAACTAAGCAAACCTGAACTGAACTTAATGGAAATGAACTGAATTGAATACAACTGAAATATTGAAATTAAAGTGAACTGAACATAGCCTAACTTTTTAAATCTTTACAAAATAAATGTTGTTATACTCCCTTCGTTCCATAATATTCTTCCTAAACTGACTTTTTTTTCGAACTTTGACCATTAATTACTCATAAATTATACCACCATAAAAT
>JAQRGC011850499.1:0-11569 GCA_028659135.1 Plantago lanceolata
AAAGGGCTAACCCCTCCCTCTTTTCTAGTACGCAGGTACAAAGACAACCAGTCCGCGCACTAAGACGAGTTACAAGCGAGTCAATACAATATCGCAGATAGGGGTCACATCAGTGAGCAACAGAGAGCTCTGAGAATCAATAGCTAGATTTACATTTCTGAATCAACTTATCAAAAGATAGACCAGCTAAACAACTCTTGCTGGTTGTTGCAATGTTGAAAAAAACTAGCCAGTGCCGCACTGAACCTCAGAAATCGAGCCAAGAACCAACCAGAGTATCCCAGCATAGAAAGTCACACTCATACACACTCTTTAGCTTTTTGATTGTTAGCTTTGTTTTTTATTTTTTCATTTTTTTTACTTATGAGTTATGTGTCTGTTCTTGATAGAGGTGTATTTTTACAGAGAATTCCGACAGGCTTTATCCGAAAATATGGCCGGGGCCTGCCTGATAAGGTTACATTTAAGGCCTCTAATGGATCAGTAAGGCAAGTAGAGTTGGTTCAAATTGATGGTGAAACTTGGTTCTATAATGGCTGGGAGAAATTCAAAGACTATTATGAGATAAGCATTGGTGACATGTTGGTGTTCGAGTATGATGGAAAATCACATTTTGATGTTTTCATATTTGACATGACTGCCATGGAGATTGAATATCCTCCTGCTGATGATCATGCTAGTGAAGATGATCAAGTGCCAGAAATGGAGGTGAAGGAATCTGAATCAGACGACTATGCTACAATCTTGAAACTTGAAAGAGGCTCAACCAAATCTAAAGAGAAAACGAAAAAGGAATTCTGCTAAAGGTATCCTATTAACATTTATAGTTCGCCTAACTTGTGAAAAAGCTATGTTTTTGTTTGCTACTTATTTTTAACTGAACGGCTGTTCCGTGTACTCTAGCTGTGGGTAAAGGTAGAGGAGCTAAAGGACAGCTATCCAAGAAGAATAGGACTACGATTACCGATAAGGAAGCATGTGTAGCTTACCAAAGGGCAAAAACGTTCAAGTCAAACAATCCGTTCTGCATTTGTCTCATGCAGCCATCTTCTGTTACTTATGGATCCACTTCGGTATGTGAACCATCTGAGTTTAGTTATATTGAATTATATTCGACTTCTGTAACACTGTTTCTTTCTACCAAATAGATTCCACTGGATTTTGCAAGGACACATTTACCTGAACAGAGGAACCAGATAAGGCTGAGCATCAAGAAAAAGGGAATATGGACTGTGAGTTGCTCTGTGTTGCATAGTGAAGGTAGAGTGACCGTTGGATGGAGCAAATTTGTTAAGGACAATGCCCTAAATGTAGGTGATGCCTGTGTCTTTGAAGTGAACAAGTGCGAGAAGTTATTGTGGAATGTGACCATCTTTCGAGAGCCTAAAACTGTGGTGGATGAATCAGACTCAGAGGGTTCTGCTATAAACCTGAGACATGTCTGCACAAGCCTGAAGGGAAAAGGGAAAAGAAATTATGGTAAAGGTAAATAAAACATAAATATTAAGTTCGAATTATATGCATAGAAGAAATATTTTCTGGCTTATTTTTTCAAAATGACAATTAGAATCAATTTGTAACTTTTGTTGTTTCTTCCAGAAGAGCACGTTGAAATGAGGACTATTGATAAGGAAACCTCGAAAACTTATAAAAAGGCAAAAGCACTGGTGTTCGACAACCCAGTGTGCATAAGAATCATGCAGCCATCTTATGTTACTCGTCGGTTTTCTTTGGTAAGTTAGCACTAATCATATGATTCATTAACGGATATTCGCATATAAATCATGCCTGATCTTGAGGTACTTGTGTTTTGTAACATTCTTTGTCTGCCATCAGGGTGTTCCATTATCTTTCGTGAGGGAACATTTGCCTGCAAAGCACATCAAGCTAAAACTTCAAGTTCAGAACGTGACATGGACTGTGAAATGTGGCATATGGAAAAGCGGTGCAAGTATAAGCTCTGGTTGGAACAAATTTGTGAAGGACAATGCGTTAAAAGCAGGTGAGACCTGCGTCTTTGAACTGAACAGGCGCGAGAAGTGTTTATGGAATGTCACCATTATCCGTAGTTAAAATCCACTGCGTGTTCCATGTTTTGAATTTTTTCCTTTCGTCTTATAAGTAGACTATGAACAGTCATGTGTTATTGTGTTTAGCTTCCTGCTGCATGCAATATCTAAAGCCTGCATGTGCTTTTGTAAGTCATGACTGTCATTGATTTTGCTGATTTGCTTTACTTCAACAAGAGCTCCTAAATTAAGTGTTTTATGAGACTGGATCATTAAGTCTGCCACAACATTGTGAGCTGAAGCATCCATTTTTTGAATTGTATGAGCAAGCAAGTCAATCAGTCGATAAGGACAAAGTACGAATTAGATTCGAGAACCAAAACAGTGACTACAGACCACAAATCTAATGTTGTAGTCATTCAACATACACAGAGTGACAGAGCAGTACTACAGAACTGAAACCAAAACAGTACTACATGAGCACAATTAAGGCAAAAGTACTAATTAGATACGGAGAACCAAAACCGTCACTGATGTTCAGGAACTGTCAAAGGGAAAAATGAACTTCAACACCATCATTTGAAGACACATTCTAAAGCTCATCTTCCTCTTTATCTTTTTTAACAATGAAAGCTCGGAGGCAATCAGACATCCCCGTCATAATTTTCAAACTGATGTTGTAACATCATCCTATGTTTTTTAATTTGGACAATTTCTGAAATTAGCCCATACCAAAATGTATTGATGGGGTATATTGATCCATCAAGCAAAGATCAATGCATTTCATCAAATGAGTTTCAATTATCGTTATAACCCAACGGTAGTTTAGTTTCAAATGATGGGGTTTACATAAACTATATAAGGGTAAGAGGCTGGGCTGCGGTTCTGACTTCTGAGAAAAGAAAAAACGGTGTTTCAATAATCTTGTCATGTAAACGGCAAATGCTAGTTGTCACAATAATAACCAGGTACTTCAATAGTTCAATTCTATTTTCCAAGTACAACACACCAAAAGATCTTGAAGTACTGGAGCACATCACAAAACACATGGAGAATTCATACAAATGTAAACATCTGATGTTGATAGAATACTTATATTCAACTGCGGAAGATTGTGACATTCCACAACAACTTGTCACGCTTATCCACCACCTCAAAGACACAAGCATCTTCCACTTCGAGAGCATTGTCCATCACAAACTTATCCCATCCAACGTTCAGTCTAGCTCTGCCTGACAATAAAGAGAAAATGACATTCCATGTTCCCTTTCCCTGGATGTGAAGCCTTAACTTGTGCTTGTTCTCCCGTGCACCTAAAGCTTCCTTCGCAAAATGTAGTGGAATATTCTGGTTTGCAATTTAAAGGAGTTACAGCGATACAATAATGAAACAAATATTATAGAATTGTAACGACTAACGATTAAACTTACCAAGATGGTTGGATAAGTAATATGACTTTGCTGCATGAGACATATGCAGAAAGGGTTGTCTGACTGGAACGCTTTCGCCCTTTGATAAGCAACGCAAGCTTCCCTACCCTTGATCGTAGTAATCCTCGTCTTGGATAGCTGTCCATTGGTTGCCCTACTATATTTATCTGCACACAACATATCAGTTTGAAGCATTAAGCAAAGAAAAAACATTAATTCTGGTTTACAATCCAACTGCGAAAAATCTGATTATAACAAAGACATCATTAGATACCTTTACCATAACTCCTTTTCCTTTTGCCCTTTAGGCTTCTGCGATATTCTTTCATGATTTCAGCAGAACCGTCTGATTCTGAACCATTCACCTCTGTTTCATCTGAATTGTCTTCTTCGAGAGGGTATTCAATCTCCACAGTGGTCATGTCAAGTATTGAAACATTGAAATGTGATTCACCATCATACTGGAACACCAGCACGTGACCATAGCGTATCGAATAATAATCTCTGAATTCCTCCCATCCTTTATCTAGCCAAGTATCACCATCATACTGAACCAACTTTATATCCTTTTCAGATCCACCAGGCGCCTTCACGGTAACCATATCAGGCAGACTCAGTCTATATTTTCGAATAAAACCGGTTGGGATTTTCTGTAAACACAGCTCAAGATTACAAACATTTCTCCTGAGAAACTGAGACTATAGGAAAACAAAGAAAGTTATAAAGGGCTGGTGTCTACAGATCGAAACCGTAAGTGAGTATCTTAGCCTAACAATGAGAAAGAAACACATACATGCCCAACAGGACAAGAAATGAATAGACAGATATAGAAATGAGTAATCTCTACGCCAACAAGTAAATAAAGAAAGATCTAAGTTATGTAAAGATATATGCATAGAGACCGGAGTACTTACAAGCTTGTTGTCTTGAGGATTGACAACAATCTTGAAGAACTTGGGAGATCTGGTTGTAGCCATTTCTGTAATTTCTTTCTGTCTTGTTAGAGACAACTGAAAAGGTTAAAATTTGAAAGTAATGGTAATCAAGACTCAAGAGAACTGTTACATGGAGGTGAACATGATACAAATTAATTGCAGTTCTAGGAAGACTAAAAGTGAAGTAGTGGCTTAGCCTTAGCAGGCTGAAAGGTTAGGTAACTGTTTGGTTTCCGGTTCTATTTTCTTTTATTAGTACTACTTCATGAATTACCTGCAGATTGTTTGACTTCAACATTTTTCATCATCCATAACCATAGTACTGTATGCAATTTTGTTCTTTCAGAGTTGTCCTTTCGACTCCCCTGCATCTAACAACAGAATGCATGTAACAACTGACAAGTTCGAAACAAGAGGAGGGAAAAAAAAAAAAAAAAAAGAACATATCTTCTGCACAACTGAAAAACTGATGTTGTAAATCATCCATCCTATGTTTGTTAATTTGGACAATTTCTACAATTAGTCCATACCAAAATGTTACGCACGATTTCAATTTCTCTAAAAGCCCAAAAAGCAAAAGCCGTACAAGTGCTGTAAACAGAAAGCCACATAAAAAAGTTGGATTGGATCAACAATACAATTCTAGACCAAGACCAGTTCCATATACTTATACTTTCATGGAGAAACAAAATTCCAATGAAATCTCAGATTCTCGAGCCCTTTCCTCGTACTACTTCAGTTGTGGAAAATAGTGACATTCCATATTGATTTGTTGTTCTTGTCCAACTCAAAGACACAGGCATCACCATGTTTGAGCTCATTTTCATCCCTAAAACTGTTCCAACCAACACCGATATAACCATTCCTCCGGCTCCCGCTGTATCCGCATTCAACAGGATACATTTTCCCACTCGAAAGACGAAGCTGTATGTTGCTTTTCTGGTGACCTAAATTATCCTTCATAATAAACATTGGTATAGCCTGCCAAACAAAAGAAAGATGTGTTTACAGTGACTTCAATTAAGAAAATACTGGCCCTAAACTGATGTGTTGAAAATTACCAATTGATGTGATGAAACATAAGAAGCAGACATAAAAGATACGAAGGATAAGTCTGGTATTGTGTTATCATTCCTGAAAGCTTTCGCCATTCTGTATGCAATACTTGTTCCTTTGTCGACTGTCGCCGTTTCCTTGGTGCAATCTTGAGCCAAAAAGAAATGGAAAGATTTATCTCTTGTCAAGAAAACCATTAATAGCTAGAACAATATGAACAAAGAAAAGTCCATATAAAAACTAAGGCCAACAGAAAATTCAAATTTTCTTGAATTTTGATAGATAACACATCTTACTTCTCACTTTAGATCTGAGTTCTCTCGCTTCTGGCCGCTTTCTCTTCTGTCCCTCAACACCATCCTCTGCTTGGTAGTTTGATTTTTTGTCAACACTCTGAACCTGAATCACATTCATTCCTACATTGAACTCCAGTGAATATGTTTCTCCAATGTTTAACAGATTCTCTTTACAGAAATCGCTCCATCCTTCAGCAAAATAAAGCCTAAAGGAAGTTGTGTACGATCGTTGCTCCAGTAAAACAGACCAACACCGCTGCTTGGGTGGATACTGTAGTGTCACGGATTTTTCGCTCATTAAACCAGCGTTCTCAGCAAAATTCATGCAAACTGCCTGAAGGTTAGAAAAGATAGGGAAAATAAAAAGAGTGAAACATAGGTATATGATTTATGAACATAATGTCACTATCAACCAAATAAGATTACATGCAGTCCAGTCAAGAATTCATGTATTCGCGTACAAATGCAAAATTGGTTGGCTTGAAAAACTGGTTATTTGCGTACATATGCTATCCAGCTTATGTCTTATTCATCAAACCGAATGTAGTTCAGCAGAATTGTAAAACTAATAATATCCTTAAGCTGACTAGAATCTGTCTTTAAAACAAATCTTACAACAGACATAGTAAAAGGAATTAAGGATTAAGAACTTACTTGTCTCATATAATCCTTGAGAACTATTTCAAACTTTAGACAAGAAGAGGTGTTAAACTCGGGATTACTTTCTTCCGTCTCCGGCAAATGTTCATTACTCACATGGTCTATGTCAAGAAATAAAAGAAAAAAATCATCAGACTGTTAAAAAAACACTGGATCACATATCGGAAACAATCCAACAGTTAACAAAAACATAAGGCCAAATAATGAAATCTGACCTTTGATACCGCCGCTCTTCAATTTTCGGAAACTAGAAGTTGAATTTTCCAGATCTCTCTTGTTTGCCTGGAAGCTTTCAGAATGGCAGTTCGCTGAAACCCCATTAGTTCCAGAATCTTGTTTCTCTCCCAATGAAACGCTTCTCATTGCACTAGCTGACATAGTTACCTTTTCCCCCATATGATCATCACCAGTCCTGCATTTCTTTCTACTCAATATCTCTTCCTCGACGTTCTCTGGTTCTTGAACCTGCCTTTGATCAGCAACAGTAGCAACTAGGTATTCTATCTCAGTATTTGATTTATCAAAGATAAGGACATTGAACCGGGAAGTCATCTTGTCATAGTCGAATAACAGGAAGTTCCCCATGGTTATTGAGTGACAGTCCCTGAATCTTTGCCATCCCTTGTCAAGCCAAGTATCACCACTGCCCTTACTCACTTCAACCTTCAATGATGGGCCATCAGGGGCTTGGAGAAACACACTATCGGGCAGATGCTGTCCATATCTTCGCATAAACTCATCCGGGATTCTCTGTCAGTAGAAACATCAAGTAAGTAAAAATCTTATACAGCTGATTCACTATAATAAGCAAAAAAAAGATAGAATTAACTGGGAATATCATTTTTAAGTTCTTGAAAGAGTGATCAGCAAACAGTGACATGCATTGAAACTTACGAGCTTGTTTGCATCAGGAACGGTTATGATCTTGAAAAACTTTGGAGCCTTGGTAGAGACACCACGTTCTGGTTGTCGTCTTCTTCTTCGTCCAGTTTCCATTGATTTTGTATCTTCGTCCAGTTTTGCCTCTAGAGATTTATTTCTAATACTCCCTCCGTTTTTTTTATACAGTAAGGTTTCTAATGGTGGTTTCAATAAATAAAAATTTATTAGTCTGATTTTTTATTAATAAGTGTGTAAAACCCTTATAAATATTATTAAAAAACTGAGGGAATACTAAGAATTACAACAGAGCAATTTATTGCCTATAGAAACTTAAAAGTTGAATTCAGTAATGAGCCTTTAACACAACACATTCGAAGTTACACTTGCATCTAATAAATCCTTTAGGAAGACTAAAAGTGAAGTAAATGGCTCGGCAGTGAGCAGACTGAAACTCTGAAAGGTTAGATATATATAACTGTTTGGTTTCCTGTTTTATTTTCTTCCAATAGTTCATGTAGTATTAGTACCTGCAGATTCTTGAAGAATGAAGATGGCAAAAGGTTTTTTTTTAATGCAAAATGCTTATTGACATACAAGTTCAAAATCGGTATCGGACCAAAATATTCTGCATCGTAACATTTCCCTTTTGGTTTTCGGCCCTAGTATTTTTAAAGATTCCGGTTAGGGACTAGTCCAGTCCAAAACTGTCCGCTTTTGGTCCAGAGCTAGCCAACACCCTTACATGCAGCATACTCAGTAGCATAATCTTATAACAGCATGGAATACAGAAGCACTAGAGAAGACATGTTAGTACTGGTGTACTATGCTATTACTGCATCGCTCCATCCATCATTTGTGAATGCATTTTATAACATACAAGTACTTTTTATCACAAAGGCGTTCTTATTTTCTCAAACAAAAACATATTCTTGATCTTGAGCAAAAGGCAATGTCAAGCGCAAAACAGACAAGTCTTACAAAACTAAGCATCTGATGTCAAAAACGTTCTTATAATGCAAAATACAGCAGGACACTCAGCCGCGAAAGATGGTGACATCCCATAGCAGCTTCTCACACCTATCAGCTTCAAACACGCAGACATCACCTACTTTGAGGGAATTGTCCTCCACAAATTTCCCCCATCCACGGATCAATCTACCTCTGCCTGATGACAAAGAGCATGTCACAGGCCATATTCCCTTTTCCTGAACGCGAAGCCTTAACTTGTGCATCTTCTCTTGTACAGGAAAACTTTCCCTCATGAAACGTGCTGGGACCAACTGCTTTGTAATATAAACGGTCACATTACAGAATACAGAGATACTATAAAACAAATGTTGTGGAACTGTAATGACGAACATACCAAGACGGCTGGATCCTGGGTGATATAACTTGGCTGCATGAAACAAATGCAGAAAGGTTTGTCCGACTTGAAAGCATTCGCCTTGCGAAAAGCTACGCTTGTTTCCTTGTCCAGAATACTCGCCATTCTCTCCTTGCATAGCTGTCCTTCTACTTCTGTACATTTATCTACACATAACAGTGATACAGCTACATAAAAAAATTAAGCATAAACTATATTTCTTCCGTACAAAGCAAACTGTAACGTTCAGTTCCGATTACAATAAAGACATTACTAGTATTAGTCTATTACCTTTACCATAGCTCATCTTCCGTTTCTTCACGATTTCAGCAGAATCTTCTGATTCTGACTCACTAAACTCTCTTTCTGTTTCCGACACTTGATAGCCTTCACCTTCGTCCGCATCATCAAGAGGATACTCAATCTCCACAGTAGTCCTACCGAGTATTGAAACATCGAAATGTGATTTCCCATCATAGTCAAACACCAGAACATGACCAAAACCTATTGAATAAAAATCTCTAAATTCCTCCCATCCTTTATGCAACCAAGTATCACCCTCAAATTGAACCAACTCTATTTGCCTTAATGATCCACCAGGAGCCTTGAGGGTGACTTCATCAGGCAGAGTTAAACCGTATTTTCGGATAAAACCAGTTGGAATTCTCTGCACATACAACTCAAGTCACAAACATATATAGCCCTGATTGAACAGCCTGATAATGTACGTATACAAAAAACAAATCAAGATATCGATTAGGCTAATCAGAATGGCTATAGAAACCATATTAATCATATAATTTTGTTCATATATCTTGGCCTAAAATGACAGACGAAAAACATACATACTTAACAAAATTCCTATCAAGTTTGTATATAACTTGGCTTAACAATTTAACATGACAGAAAGAAACACATGCATACATAGCCAAAGCCAGCAACAGGACAAGAAAATGAAAGAGATATTACAAATTCACAATGAACATACATAGAATGATAGAAATTAACAGAGCCTCAGCATCAAAAAACAATATACGAGTAAAAAATGTAGGTTTAGCTCAGTAGTACTTACTAGCTTGTTATCTTGAAGATTGACAACAACCTTGAAAAACTTGGGAGATTTAGTGATCGTAGCCATTTCTGTGCTTTATTTAATTCCTGTGTTGATAGAAGGAAATTGAAAAGGTTGAAACCGGTAATAATGGGTTACAAAGCTAATCACATATCAGGAATTCAATATATATTCTTGAAAACATAAACTAATTGATTACTGCAAGGACTTAAAATTAAGGGTTTATTACGTTGACCCCCTTCACCGTTACACCTAATAACGTTTACTCCTATCTTTACAAATCAATTATAAAAACTTTTAAATAATCAGATTTGTTGACCAAATTATTTGAGTTTAAACTTTTTTGATTTGCCAAACATGGTCTTAGTTCAAAATTAACTTCTTCTTCTTCTTCTTCTTCTTCTACTTCTTCTTCCCTAATTCTTCTTAATTCTTCTTCTTCTCTAAATCTTCATCTTCACTAATTCTTCCAATTCTTTTCAGAAAAAAAAAAACTCCGATCGGAGCAGCCATGGCTGCTCCAAATCGGAGCAGTCGATTGCTTCTCCTCCAATCAGAGATAATTTTTTTTAAAAAAAAAATGAAGAAGAAGAAGAATTAGAGAAATCGTCGAATTTCTTCATTCCAGTGTATTCAAAAGATGATTCCAATTCGAATTTTTACAAAGACTTAATTTATATTTTTAAAAGTTCGTTGGTGGTTGAAACTAATGAAATAAAAGTTTAAGGACTTGAAGTGTAATTTTCGTGGGGTTGAGATTAAAGAAATAAAGGTTTAAGGAGTTGCAATGCAATTAACCCTGTTTAGTCCTCATTAAAATTTGAAATTATAAGAGGGGTAAATTTGTCTTTTTCACATTTTAAGTCGCCAAAAGTCAAATTCATGGGAGTTTTTGTAATTGATTTTATCTAAATTAGATAGTTTTTGTAATTGTTACTTTAAGATAAACGAGTCCGTAATAAACGAATTTGAGAGGGGTGCGTATGTAATTTGCCAAAAATTAATAACTTTCTTTTGCTACCTTATGTTTTCTACTCCAATACTTGCGTACCGGAAGTTTTTCACTGCTATTTTTGGTTGGTACTATAATGTATAAAAATTATAACCGTGATACCTAGACTATATAATTAAGTGGGATTCGGGCCCGTTTATATATGTATTTTTTTTAAATCGTATTTTCATCCGGTACCGCAGCTGTAACACCTCTATATATATTTATTACTATATTTTATACGGTTTATCGCGTTTAAGTGTCACTTTGGTGGGTGACATAACATATTAATACCACTTCAAATCCATTCATATATATAATTAAAACAAAGTTGTACGGAGCTCCCTAACACGTGCCAAGTAAGCCCTAATCCTACTTGGCGCGTTGAGAGCTAGGTTAGTACAATTATTTATGGAATTTTGGTTGATGTGTCATCATACGTGGCACATCAGAAAATCCACTTTAATAAAAATGTTGGTGGCGGGGTTCGAACTCGGGTTGTTTGGTTGAAACAATTGAATGCAAACCACTGCACCACAAGGTGTTGATATTTCTAAAGTTATAAAACCAAATATGTAAGGATTGAGCATAATAACTAAGAAATCAATTTTGAAGTGAAAGTCGATTCAAATGGCTGGAAATCCATTGATTTTATTCCAAATATAGTCCATTTTGTAAATAAAATCGAGGTGTGTAATCAATTCGAAAAAAGCTATCTACGGAAATTGTAAATCGGCAGAATCTCTGTATTTGGAATAAAATCAATTAAACTAATGCAATCGGGATGAGAAATTACGTAATCTATTTAAAAATCAACCAATTTTTGTACGTAATCTATTTAAAAATCAACCGATTTTTGTAAAGAGGAATGGACA
>JAQRGC011850831.1:0-11905 GCA_028659135.1 Plantago lanceolata
TTAGATCAATATTAATTAATAATATGGAGAAGTTAATTTGAAATTGGATTTTAAATTAATTTAATATGTAGAGAAAATAAGAAAAGAAAATAAGAAAGAAGACCGGGTCGAGACGAAGTGGTCCGGCCCAGCCGAGCGCGTGAGGTCGGCCGACCCTAGATGCCGGGTCGGTGCTCACGTGTGGAGGAGAGAGTTTTACTCTCTCCTTTCTTCTTTTCCTTATTGATTTTCTTTTCTTGGGGCCTAAGTCAAATTCCTAATTAGTCTTCTAAATGGTTTAGAGTTCTATATGGAAATTTGGTTAGGAGAATTCACTATAAATACAAGGCATTGTATTTTAGTTCATGACATAATATTCTCTATAGAATATCTCCAGATTTAGAATAAAGCCTTCCTAACGACTTTGACTTGCAACAATCCGTGGATACCAAGGTTTGAAGTCGTGCATGAATCATCCTGACGAAGAGCTTGACGTGTTTGACTTTGAAGAATACACAGACGATCTTGCTGCCCTCACATACAAGAAAATCGAGGAGCTCTACTTCATCAACGAATAGAACGAACTACCGGTTGATCCAATTCAGTAAGTGTATCAACCTGTGTCATATAATCATGAGCATGATCAAGTATGTTAAGAAAAATTTTAAAACTTCCGCTGCGCTATCTTCGAGATATTTTCTTACATATTTACTAACAGGCATGTTCAATATGGTGATAGGAACATGTGCATTGAATCAACTAATAGAATGTGAACAGTTGAGTTATCAAGATTAGACACTAAACCATGATCGCAACTCAATAAAAGATATCCGTGAAATGAAGGGACATTATCACTATACGCCTTACCGACATGTGGCTTTCATATCATTCGCAAACGTCCTTGTATGAATATATTCTCTAATAAGAACGATTAGGAATCTTATATGACCTTTTGATGGAAGATCAAATGCTATTTATACAAGGCCCTATGGGTCACACTTTAACAGTTGTTGATAGTCTCGTGAGATATTAATTGAATATTGATTAAATCAATATTAATTAATAGTATGGAGAAGTTCATTTGAAATTAGATTTTAAACTAATTTAATATGTAGAGAGAAAATCAAGAATAGGAATTAAATAGGAAATAGGAAGACCGGGCCGAGCCATGAGGCTCGGCACGGCCAGACCGAACAGACCGGCCCCCTTAGATTTTAAATTAATTTAATATGTAGAGAGAAAATCAATAATAGGAATTAAATAGCAAATAGGAAGATCGGGCAGAGCCATGAGGTTCGGCCCGGCCCGACCGAACAAATCGGCCATGTAGGGGGCGGGTTCAGCGCCGATCGGGTGGGAGGAGAGAATCTCTCCTTCCTTTTAGGGTTTCTTGGGGACTAAGTCAAATTCCTAATTAGACATCTAAATAGTTTAGGAATCTATATGGAAATTTGGTTGGTAAATCTGACTATAAATACAAGCCATTGTATTTTAGTTTTACATACAATTATTCTCTACAGAATACATCTCTAGCATATCTTCTCCATCTCCAGATTTTGAATAAAGCCTTCTTAACGGTTTTGACTAGCAACAATTGGTGGATACCAAGGTTGAAGATCGTGCATGAATCATCCTGAAGAAGAGCTTCACGTATTCAACTTTGTATTGGATCAAGAGGAATACATAGACGATCTTGCTGCCTTGACAGTCGAGCAAATCGAGGAGCTCTACTTTATCACAGAACAGAACGAACTACCGGTTGATCCGATTCTGTAAGTGTATCAACCTTTGTTTCAGATACGTCATATAATCAAGAGCATGATTAGTATGTTAAGAAAATTTTAAAATTTCCGCTACGCTATCTTCGAGATACTTTTCTTACATATTTACTAACAATCGATACTTATCAGTTTTTGAATTTTGTCTTATACATTCATAACAGGTTATATCCGGGCAATGCTGCCACGGTCTTGAGTCAGATACTGTCGGACAAGATGGACAGACCAGAAGAGGGGTATGGTGGCGAGTGCTGGACTACTGTCCATGACCAGAAGAAGGGAGAGTACTTTCAGGAGCTACATGTATGTTTGTCATCTTCTCTTATTTGGTTTCACTCCCCTATTTATACATTTACGAGGAAAAATTTTGTTACGATACCTTAGATGATCATCTAGTAGTATATGAAAGACTCAAATGCATGAAGTAATAGTAGACTCGTAGTTCTGCTCTGTACGTGTGCATGTACTTTGGTTGAAGAAAGTTGGATTGTGGTTTCGTATGTATGTTTGATGAATGATAGTGTTGTGAGGATGAGTGTTGCATGAGCTTTTCCTCGTTAGTTGTTATTTTGTTTGTTAGTTCGATTATGAATTGGTTGGTAGTTGGATTGTGCTTTCGTATATATGTTTGATGAATGATAGTGTTGTGAGGATGAGTGTTGCACGAGCTTTTGCTCGTTAGTTGTTATTTGGTTACTTAGTTTATCGGTTGCTTGAATTGTTCATTACGTTGTTTGACGGTTCTTTTGAATTGGTGTAAATTACATTCTTCATTCTGAAGAGGATTCTGTGGGACTTGTATTGTTTCAACAACCACGCCGATGTCCTATACAAGGACAAGGTGAACAAGGCGAAGACATTGTGGGAGAAGTACAAGAAGAAGACGAAGTGGATCGGAGACGATGACTTCCAAGCGTGGAAGGATAACTGGGCCCGTGACCCGGTGGTGAGGATCTCCGAGCAGAACCGGGAGAACCAGTTGACTGTGCCGGCTGTTGAGAAGGGAATCATCAGACGCCACTTTGGGTCTCAGTTTGTCGCCATCACGGGAGCTGAGGCAGATGTAAGTTAATTATATTAATCATTATTCAAAAAGTTCGATTACTTTTAATGTTCAATTCTCTAATTCCAATGTTGTTTGTATAGCTTCAGGAGGATGCTTAGAGCACACTATACGATCTATTCGAGAAGGTCAAGTGCAAGAAGGGAAGTGGACTGACACGAGAGTCAAGACTATTGGGGTACGTTAATTAATGATCTATTAGTTCATTATATGTTATATATATTGCACTTCTTCATTACTAACTGTTATGATTTGCACTTAATTTCATATTGCAGACTCAGTACAGTCCAGGATCGCTGAGCAGGGTTTAAGTGTGGAGGATAAAACAACACCGTCCTGGAGGCGAACCCGGTGGACTAGAAGGGTCAAATCTACGGGTTCGGGAGTAGGGAAGTCATCCATGCTCCAACCCACGTGACACATACTTCGAGTTCACATTTGGGTTCTGGGTCTCAGCAGTCATGGGAGTACGTCGCGCTGCAGCAGGCGCTGACATCGAAGGATACGTAGATGGCCGAGATGAAGAAGCGCCATGACGCGATGGCGAACCAGCTGAGCGCTCTGTAGGCCTTCATTTGCCAGACACCGCCTACTGAGGATGGAACATCTCCTCCCCCACCCCATTCTTCCTGATTATTACTTTCTTCGCCTTGCCTTGTATTCAAAGTTTATACGTTTTTTTCATTTTCATTGTATACAGTTTTCTTTGACATTTTCACTTTTCTATACGAATGTTACATGTATTTAAGTTTTCCGTTTTCATTTTTTTTATTACTTTTCTTGTTTCGTGTGTGACGTGAGACGCTCATGGCTTACTATTCGATATTTTGACATGTTTGGATATTGACATGTTTAGGGCTGGGAAAGAAAAAAACAAATTGCGACGTATGGCGCCAAAGTCAAAATTGTCCAAAGTTGACTGGTGTAGACTTTCGTCACCAAAGTCAACCAGTCAACAATTGGCTAGCAGACCTTGGCTACGAATGCCATCCGTCGCCAATATCAGGTCGCCCGGTCAACGCTTTGTCCGTCGCTAATTCGCAACAAATTAGCCATCAGTAGCGAATTAGCTAGCAACCCACGCTTTAGCGACAGCCTATTCATCCGTCGCCAAATTTACGCGATCAATCGCTAAATATTTTAGCAATGGTTCGCTACTAGTATAGCGACGAATGGATCCGTCTCTATACCTTGTTTTTTTGTAGTGTCTTTGGCCAGATTTTGGTATCTCCGTGTTGAGTATTTCTCTTGCAACCGCCGGTGTGTCCGGCACTACCTGTGTCATCGGTCGGGGACGGACGCGCTGTTGTTGCTAGTTTGGCGGCATGGTGGCGTCACACCCGTGATGTGTGTAAATCTCCCGCACTAGACCTTAAAGCGTTTTTCTTCCACATGACCAACAACTTTGTTAAACCCTTATATAATCTCACTCCCAGCTACAGATTCTGTCATTTCTTTCGTTCTCAATTCTCTTGGAACCTGCCAACTCCGGGCCAGATGTAGTAATCGATTATGTCACTAGGTCATTGTCTTTTTGTTGCAACTTCCATTTCTTGCATTGCACGTAAGCTGTTTGATCAAATGCACGAATGGTGTTTTTTTTTCATTAAGCTTATTTGATTTTAGGGATAGATATCGAAATCGAACTTTTATCTATTACTTCGTTAATATGGTGAATTACTGAAATGCTATTTAGAAAATCTATGAATTCTTATCAATTTTCGATGTCTTGTCATTATATAAATTAATGTTCGACGGCTTAATACGTTTTTTCTACATGAAGAGTCGTGTTTGACTTACTCGGGCTTGCCTTACAAATACTGTATGGGGCTATTCCTGTAATAGCACCATGTACAAATGCATTGTTGAAACGTGCCCGGTCGTGTTGAGGATGTGATTTTGGGAGTCGAACAAAAACCACCATGCATTTGTACCAATCATAAACTATTTGGAAGTACAGATTTTCTTCCACAATGCTCTGAGCGGTCTGAGGTAAAGTTTGAAGCTTTAACATATATGATCAGTATAAGGCGGTATAGCAAAACTGGCGTACACAGCACACAGCAAAAAGGAACCATGAGACTAATATTGAAAGAACTCTTACATGATTCAGTCAAAACAGCCTCCCTAATCCAGAAGGTACTCTATGATAATCGGCATCGTTTCAATTCCGCAAATTAGTCGGTAGACCTTCCTTGCATGAATAGACAGCATTATAGCAAAGACGCCAATATTCTTTCCATGCAATTTCTATCCAAGGCAATTTCGGAGGGAAATCCAAATCAAGAGAACATGGGATGCTGCATGTACAAGGCATCAATTAACATTTAGCATACTTAATAGAAAGCAACATAAACAGGCTGGAGTCGGAGTCAGGATTGCCATACCTTTTCCCTGAGAGGAGCCCGTAAGCTGATGAGGCGGTCAATGACCAAGAAAATGCTGAAAATATGCGCCTGTAGTGAGGCCAGACTACTTCTCCTGAGTTGGCAAAATTAAACACACATTTAAGCGTACATACATTTTTAAAACTAGAGAACCTTGTGCATGTGGAAACATGTCATTTCTAAATTCTACCATTAAACATGCTCTGTGTTCAGTATATCTCAGGAAACTACTGTATCATCTGAAGCCATATCCACAACAGAACATCGTAGTGACTATGCATGGTTCAAGATATCCTGACATTTAGCAATTAGCATGCATGAACTTTTCCGGGTTTAAAGGTATGTGGGAATAATGCCTATTCCATACAACAATAATCTATTTCAATTTTATGCAGAGGAGCTCCATAATCATGTAGAGGGTGCTACTGTTACATTTATGGCAAACAACTTTATATCTCAAAATACATTATTACAGATCTGCGGAACTATCAGAAGCAGACCACAAATTATCTGGTATACACTCTTGATGAAATCCCAGGAATATGTGCCACATAAAGAGTGCCAACTTATGATGAGGGTGACTAATGATTGACCCATTGGCTCGGAACTTAAATAACTAGGCCTGACGGTAAAAGTATATTAAAGACCCAAAAGCAGTCCCAAATGTAATATAAATACAAAATTCACAGAGTAACAACCACAAGAAATCAAGGAGCATCTTACCGGTTTAACACAAGTCATAAATTTCATAAATTCTGCATGGCAAAAATATTACCTAAATTTAAGTAGTTGCTGCGAAGAAATGAAACCAGAAGAGTCGTTTCAATACTACTTGCAGAAGCAGTGTGTTGCAGCTTCCTAGAGCATGAAATACTCGTAATAGCAGCTTCATTATCAATGTGCGGGAATGATGTAACTTCAAACCATATCCCAGATGGAAATCTCTTCTTAGACTTCAACCAGAGAAAAATCTTAGCATATGGAGTGGCATGGATAAACGAAATGGCAACCTCAACAGCTATGCAGGCAATGCACACAGCAGTCTGCATAATAGTGAAAAAGATGTAGAAAGCAGAAGTAGTTGGCAGTAAGAGAAATATGGGTGTAAGGAGGAGTGAACCGACAACATGTTGCTCCACAGAACAGTCATAGCTATCCAATCTATGACGGAGAGGATTCCACTTTTTACCCCTGCAATCAGTATACAAATGCTGTTAACTGAACAGGGTCATCGTCATTTTCATATTAGCACCACAATTTGGACTGAAGCATAAATTGAAGCGTCCAAAAGTTCAGCAAAATCCATAAAGGATCTCTATGCACTATTAAACAGAAATGAATATGTAATTTCAGAACCATGTATATCTCCTGAAACTATCCTTTTCCTTGGATTCAAAGTTTAGTTATGCCATTGCATTCCAGAATAAAGTCAAATATTTGAGAAAGAACTTGAAGAGTTTATATGTCTTAGTAGCACTACATTAAGTCTCTGAGACAAAACTTTGATCAAAGAGTTGAAGATTATGATTATAGTATTCAAAGTCCAAACATCAAGAGTTCAAGACCTTCAGCAGCATTTTCTCAGAATGACCAACACATATGCATAAAACCATTTGGCAAACAATTTAGTAATCAAAATAGGGAAACAAAGTTAGAATTTGAATGAGAAAGTAACTTATTGTTTATCTTGGAAAAAAGCTCCATTGATCGCAGAACACTATGCAAGACAAAGATAGATAAGTGTGAAGGTGATGCGAAACAGAAGCTTGTTTTGGGAAAATAGTAAAATCCAAGTACGCATCAAACCATCTCATGAACTGATAAGCTTATAGTGAGGAAAGGTAACCAACAAGGAAGTGCTAACCATTCACAAGAATGCGGACCATGTCAATTAAACAAGTTTAAAAGTAGAAAGCAACTCTGGTAGTCTTGAGAACAAAACTACATTTCACATGCATAACTAATGAGAGAAGAAACAGCAAACGACAAAGCTTTTTTTACCTAAAAAGACGCCATAACGCTGTAACTGCCTGAATCTGTGTTGAATAGAGAAGTGATAAGAACAAATGAAGAGTCAGGATGTGCATGGTTGCAAGAGAAATCATGTCGATCACTAGAGCTGCAGCAGTTGTTAAACCAAAAAGTATCCCACAGAGAGAAAGTCCTTTTGTGAAGTAGATCAAGAGAAATCCAGCATAGGCCCACAGAGTTGACCATATTTGTATGGCAGTCAGAGATATCATGCCTAAAACTCCTGCTAGCTCAGTGTTTAACTTGAATCCTGCTGGATTTCCCATCAGCCATACACAACCAGTTCGCAACCAGTAATTCGTAATATCCAGAGCAACATTTGAAACCAATAAGCAAAAAGGTTCTGCCATACACCAAAGTGCAATTCCAAATATATTTCCTAGAAGAATATCAACCACGGCACTGGACCACATTGAATGTTTCTGTAACGCAGTTTTTTCTTCAATCTCCACACACGGTGTGTACCTATACATCCATGGAACAATAAGAAGACGTATCTCAAATTCCAGACTTTAGACCCAAAACAGTGTGAACCAGACATTGTATTTTATAGAAAGTACCTACTTTAAGGAACAGGAACATTGGAAAAATTAAGGCTATATACAAACAACAAAATTCAACTTGGATTTAGAAAACTCAGCTTTACTGCTCTTGTATTATAAACTAAAGATCAGAGAGAAATTATAAAGAATCATGGATTATCAGACAAAACAATTATTGCTACTGTTATAGCACTATCTACATGATCTACCTTCTCCCAGCATAAACCCTTTCTTTCTCTTAAAAGAAAAACAAAACATAACTATGTAGTCTTTTATCGTTCCATCTCATGATTTAGTTCAATGCAATTATGTCAGTTCATCTGAAAAGTCACTCATTCTAAAGGCTGTCATAACGTTAGATGTGGCTAAAACCTCTACAAAGTGAATTAAGATCAATTTGGTAGGATTTACTCTTTGGCACTTGGTGTTTCTGCCGAATATGTGTATATATTTTCATAACTGAGCAGGTTGTCCAAGCAATGGGCTAAAATGGTGTGTATATGATAACTAGCAGTATTGTCGACAAAACCAAATTGTTATAATACCTTAGATCATGGTCCTCAACATATAGTGGCCAATACAACAGTTGACAGCAGCGAACATGGATATTTCGACATGTTTTGTTAAATACGTTAGACAGCATCAAAGTTATGCCTGGGCGAGAAACCCATCGAGAAAGAGCATAGGAAGCCAGAAGAATGATGTATATGGATGTTGATAGTAAAGCCACAGATAGAGCAAATAGATCCCATGTCACGGCAGTGAACCTGATAAGCAAATGACAAGGCTGTTACACAAATAGTAAAAGTTGTGTAAGATATAGAGACGATTGTCTTGGTCTCGAGAGGTTACTTGCAGAAAATCCAATGCAGAAGACCAAGCTTGGGATGACTCTCTCCACCAAACAACACTTGAGCAGCATTAGCGCTGTTGATTGCACGCATGATAGTATCCTGTTCACATGTAAAATTGAGCAGCCAACTCGTACAAATGAATAAGAGAATGAAAATTTAAGTTATGGATCTTAACCAAATCAAGGAGTGGTTCTTCTTGGTGAAGACTGTCAAACCACTTGGGGGTCTTATAAGATGTCCCTAGATCAGGCATGCCCTGAGCACCGAGGGAATAATGCTGACCAGCAAAAGTGGGTACTTCATATATTATTACCTAGAATTATAATACGACCAAGTTAATCCAGTAGCATATAGCTAAGCAAAAAAAATTATATATATGCAGTACAGGTGAACAAGACTTACATACGTGAAGGTCGAACTTGAATATCGACTCGCCTTTCCAGTGTATATGATCCAACTTGGGGATGGCATTGATGCTTTTGCCAATAGTTTTAGAGTGACTATAGACAAGTTTGATCCACATGCTTTCTGAAGCTGCAATAGTACCTTGTTCTAAAGTTCCATTCAGTTTAGAGCATCCACAGCTCGAGCTCCCAGAATTAATGGAACTATCATCTGAATAATATCCATCTCTGGAGAAGTTATGTTTATCACTTCCTGATCTGGCCAATGGGACATTGTCACGGGAATCAGGATCACAACACCCCAGCATACAGAATTTGCATTTATTCTGTAGAAGTGCATGCATGTTTTTGCTTATCCCGCCTAGTAGTCCCTGATTGGGAAAGAAGAGAACAGAAACGAAACCATAACTATATTATCACAAGAGATTTTATATGATGGAGGGAAAACAATAACTTTGCATCAAACACATATATCAACTATGTTAAGTAGAGGTACATACACAGTCATTAAGGTATACATCTGCATATCCAATCAATGCTTGAAGCTTATCCAGTTCAAAATAGGATATAAATAAGTGCAAAACCAACTGATAAGTAGCTTAAGGTCATTCCAAAAATGAAAACAACACATGTTCTACTTCTACCCAATAGAGCGGATTCTCAACTCCGTGGTTCAGCAATATATACAACAGCAGCAACTTTTATAAACAGCCATTTTACAGTAAAGTTGCTCAATTAGATGGTATTAAATGCTAAAATTGAGTTGTAATAATCACAAGAACAAAGCATAATCCCCAATTCACACAGAAACTGAAGCTGAGCTATATTATTTGCTAAACAGCTCATGCATTGATTCACAATATCAATACACTGAAAATGATCCCCAGAACTGTTTCAGCTCAAATGGTCTAATGGCAATAATAAAAATATCGACCTTACAGCCAAAAGAAGGGAAAGCAAAACAAAACAAAACAAAAGTGCAAGCAGAGCAAACATTCAGAATCTGAGTGCAAGAAGGAACCAGTAATACCTGGAGGTCTGAGTACGAATGGATTCTTGAGTTAAGATTGTGCTCTTGGCAGGCGAAAGCGATCACAACATCAAATGAATCATTGGAAGATGGAATGAACCATCCAAATAGGAAACAGGAGGCATTAGGGTTTGGGGTTAGATAGGTGGGGTTAGATGGCCACCATAGCCTGCACTTTCTTGTGCTTCCCATTTCCGCAATGCAAACAACGCTACTCCATATGCATCTACTCAGAGGAAAAATGAAATCGACAACTGAGAATAGTGTAACAATAACAGAAAAAATAAAGAACTTTACAAACAGATGTTATCATGACTATTCAGACAGAACAATGTAACTATTTCTCGTAAACCTTAATAGTGGGGAGAAAAAAGGAACAGAACCCCAAAGCAATATGATATCCGATTCACTTAAGTGGTACCACCCCAAGTAACTATTTACTGAAACCTGACCCAGTCACCTTACTCGTCGAGGTTAAACCAGGTCAACTCAGTGAGTTGCCGTTCGCCTTGATAACGCCATAATTATGTAACATTACTTACTACATATGACAAGAGCAACCTCACACGATAGGAAGGGCCACGCCACTAATCAAGCAACCTAAATGTTACTAGTAAATTCTGTTAATTTGCACATCTACGCTAAACATTAAGCAGAAGAGTCCTAATTCTCTAATTTGCACCATTCGACCTTATAACAAAATCTACACGCATCTTCGTCTATAGCTAATATTAATGGAAAGAACAGCTGGTTTTCGCCACCGAATGAAGAAATTCATTCAACATTCATAACCCTTGAACAGAAAAATGTCATAAACAATCAACGGATCATGTTGTAAGCTAGTACTAGAGCTCGTAACAAAAATTGAAGTTGAATCAATCATTCAATTGGATCAATGACATTGAGTACTGAAAATAGAACAAAAATTGGATAAATCCGTAGAATAAATGACGCTGTAACAACTAATTGACAACAAAACTGGACGCAGAAAGATCAAATACCTGAACTGAACTTGAGTGCCGGCTGGTGAGAGCTGCAATTTGCGAGGGCGGAATAATTGAGACTAGGTCACAAGCAAGGCCGTTCACAGAGAGAGATGGGGGAGTCAGGTGAGTGTTTGATGAAGTAATTTTCTATTGGCCGTTTTATTTTGAGGTTTTGGCGGATTAGCCCCTGTATTCAATGAAATAGGCAGATACCCCCTGTATTATTTTAATAGGCAATTTATCCCTATGTATTTTTAAATGGAGTAAGTCTCATTAAATACTGACTTTCCTAATACATTAGAAAAGTCAGGTTTTTTAAAGCATCCGATTTATTTAAAAACCAATTCTAACAATAGAGTTAGTTATAAAAAGCTGACTTTCCTAATGTATTAGGAAAGTCAATCTTTTATGAGACTTTAGCTTTTAAATGAGGTGCTATTTACCCCCTTCAGCCGTGTTTTTTGTTCCACGCGCTATACATGCGTCTGGTTAGTGCTGAAAGTCTGGAGGAGGGGCCAAATTGCACCATTCAATTAATTGAGAGGGTTAAACTGCACCTTTAAATTATTTTAGGGGGTTAAAAGGCACCAAATTATTTATACTTGTTTATATTCAGGCAATTGATTTAGCTGCTTCCAAAATTCATTGTGATCATATGCAGATTTTCTTATGAATTTTAACATAGACACCTTTTCTTATGAATTTTAAAATTTTTCTTTAGAAACAGTAAAAGAAATCAGAAAATTTCAGGAAAAGACAACTTTACATCCTAACCACAAGAAGAAAAACCAAACCGAGAAGCAAGAAAACCAGCAACGACATCAAAACAGTAGTACCCATCCCACAAGTGA
>JAQRGC011851065.1:0-16547 GCA_028659135.1 Plantago lanceolata
GTAGCAATAATGTGGTATGTGGGGTCAACAAAGAAGCCCAAAACCATTGGAGGCTTCTTTAGAGCCTTTTATGTTTAAAGCCTTATTTAAACCCCAAACCACAAAGAGTGATTTAATAAGCTTCTGCAAAGTGCTAGATTCTCAAGGTTTGGAGGAGTAATTAGAGTTCCATCCAGCAGCTAAATTACATGTTTGGAATCAGTTTCGACTTCCAACTTAGAATGTCCTTTTTCCCATGCAAGTGTAAGGCCAGTATACAGAGCTTGCAACTCTATTTCATCAACCGTAGGAGCAAGACCTATACTTGAAAATCCACCTTTCCAATTACCTCTATCATCTCTCAAGAGAGGCCCCCTTAAGTAACTAGCATTACGTAAAGATGAGAGTTACACTCTGGGCCATTAAGTAACTAAGATCCATGCATTCTTGACTAAATCATGAGCCAAAGAGATGCAACTACTATCTATGAAAGTAAAACTACAAACAATAAACAATAAAAGCAACGAATTCCGATAAATGGAGAAGAGGATTTCATACGTGCAAAAAATTGCCTAAAAACAACTCCAACATGCAAAGATGCAATTCAAAACCACCACCAAACATTTAGAAATGGGTGTTTTTATCCCGGGCCCTAGCTAATAGCAGAGCCGCCAACAACCACTACAACCCTAACCCACGACCTCGATACTTATTCTTCAACTCCGCATATCCCACTCTTCAAGCTCCTTTACGGTCCATAATCATCCATCGTGTCGCCGGATCCCAGTTTTCAGTCCATCCCGTGAACGTGGTCTTCCAATCCAAGGCTTCAATTCAACCTTGCATCTTATCTGCTGATGTATCAAACGGTGTGGAACCGAAGCTCTTAGACTCTTAGTAAGGCGACATACACAGAATAAGATTGAGGCGATTATTTGTGCAGTTGTGCTACACAATTAATCATCTTTAGAGCATGATTAACACACATATTTTGGAGCAATTTTAGAAAAATTATAGTTTGTTAATATAATCCGCGTCCGCATTATTAAATTACTTGAAAATTTATTGCCAAGTTTTAGGCATGTGTATTTCTTGATGCAAATCACTTTTGAGTTTTAACATGTCAAGTGATCCGTAATCCTATAAATAAACATATTGATCAAGTTAACTTCTGTTTATGGACCGTGGTTATGAAATACTCGTATCTATACTTCATTGGATTTATCTTTTAGTAACAATATATACTCCACACATTATTGATTCTAACAAAATAGTGTGCCTTGACAATTAAAAATAACGAACATCTCATCAAGCCTACTTGACCAGCTGACCTGAACCAAGATATCCTTTAAATAATTAGTACAGCTTTTGTAGGGCAAGGTACAAACCATTCCAGCAGCGTCATTAATCATTTCAGAGTTGTCTTCCTTCCCCAAGTCACCAATTAAATACGTTAATCAAAATCAATCAATTACCTGAAAATCGAAATTGTTGCATCACCTTTCTGCTAATTCCCGTGAAACTCCCCGGTACCTTTCATGTACATCATCGTCACCGATCACTGAACATTCAACCAATCCTTGACTACAATTTGCAGCAGCATCGCAACATTTCCCAACGCTCGATTCGATTTCCGTTTCTCCACGGAAATCAATTTGTTTCGAAGATGGAAATCCAAACTGATTCGGCGAAGAGTAATCATTTTAAGCTATGGAGCGAGCTGGAATTGAAGGAGTTCTCGGACAAATTCGTTATCACATCCATCGATTCGTCCGGTGAAGGCTTCTCCATTAGCCGCTTGGATGGAACTATCGAAAAGCTCGACGGTATATCAATGTTTTTCTTCTTCTTATGATGGTGAAACTTTGTGGTGTTTAATGTTCTATTTACATTCCTCATGAAAATTTGTTGATGAACTATTCGTGGAATTCAAGTAGTGTTGTTTATGAGAAGTACAGCTTATAGTAGTTTTCTCGGCTATCTTAGCTTGTTGCAAATGCAAACGTTTCTGCAAAGCTTAAGTAATTAGTAATCATGTTTGTATTGAGAATTTGAGATTGAATGATTGCTTAGCTCCTCATTTTATTTAAAGTAGTATATATGCTTGCTTATTGTGTCGATTCAGTAGTTTAAGAGGAGGTTGGATGTGTGTTTTGAAGGTATGTTGAGGTACTTGTTCTGTGAATTTCTATTTGTTTCCTCGTGAAACTCGGTTGATGATGAACTGTTTGACCATTTCCGTACTTGTTTTAGTAGTTTTAAGTTTCTTTGTTGTTTACAAGTTGTAGCTAGTAGTTATGGTGAGTGTCTTAGCTTGTTGAAAAAAGTTTATGAATGACACAGCTAATTATGAAAATCCTGTTTATATTATGGAAAACAATAGCTTAATGTTTTCTGGAGCAAGTTAGGCAATATTACTTCGTGGAGCATGGTTATCCATACAATTCAATAGTACTTGTCAATTGTGCCGAAATTTAGCGAACACAAATTTAAGACGTTGGATGTATGTCTTGGGGTCGTTTATTCTTTGAAGCTGTTGTTGTGTTTGACTTAGCATAAGAGGTTAAAAGAAGGCTTATATTATTGATTGATAAGGACTTGAAGTGTTGAACTGATAAGATGGTAGTACTTTTTTATATCCTTTTCTAGATATAATGGTTATCATCATCTGATAATGTAATAGGAAACAATGAGTACCTTAAAAAGCGTTTGTATTTTGGGTTTCTTTGGTATATAATACATTATTGGCAAACTGACATAGAGGGAAAAGGAAATCATTCAATTGAGTTAAATGATTTCTAGAGAAATACTGTAAGTGACAGTCTAATAGTTGATCTGATTTATTGAAGATAAGCTCTAAATATGCCACCGTAAATGGATATGGTGGTTCAGTTTATTTTGGCTTTCTTTTGAAGATACATTGTTGTCATTGTAAAACTGGCATATATGGAAAATGAAAGCATTCATTTGAGTTTTATGAATTCTAGAAAATTCCTGTACGGTGTACTTGCTTAATGATGGGTCATATATTGGGGATAAGCTCTAAATATGCCACCTTAAATTGATAATATGCTCAACTGAACCCCTAGATATGCAAACGGGGGTGCATACAATCAAAATGTGCACCAAAGCTGATATAATTGAGCAAAGTTGTATGTGGATTGCTGTCAGCTTATATCTATGTTTTCTCTGTCAGTGTGAGACCAGTTTAACATCTGACCACCCCCATGTTTTAACTATTCCATTTTCCAATGATGGCATTATAATTTTATTTTTCTCTCCCAGGTGATATCCCCTCCGGAAGTTCCAAAGGTTCGACTATATATGGGATCGCTGGAACAATTAGGTTACTTGCAGGTACTATGTCAGACCAGTTGCATGCACCTTAGTGATTTTTACTTCTTTCTTTAGTTTAGCTTCCCCTCAGAGAACTAATCTAGTCAATTGATTGGTTTGGTTAATGCTTTATCTGTATATGTTTGTAAGGCTCTATGCATTTGTTGATGCAGGCAGCTAGATTGCTAGATGTATCACTCAGGTTTTTTGCTATTAAAAAGGGGTTCTGTTAAAAATGAAAGAAAAAGACTTTGGAGTGAAAGGAATAATAGACATTGGATAGTTACATATTGTTCACTTGGTCAGTGGTGTAGCAAAGAACCCTCTGGCATATTTTCAGAACTTTATGTCCTTTCTTTGTAACTTGTAATGATAATGGAGTTCTTGTGTATTAGTATTATTCTTATAATGATATTTTGAGATTACTTATAAGTTATAAGACTAGAATAAGAGAATGCAGAGGGGAACAAAATGAAGTGAACACGTTTAAAGACTGTATAGGTAAACGTAACTTCGATTAGATATCTTGTGTTATCTTATCCCCTATTTTGGAGTTGTTCATGTTCGATTGGTGCATTTAGTTTGGAATTTCTTGATAGAAAAAATGACAAAAGAGGAAGAGTGTTATAAACTTCAATACATATTATGCCTGTTTCTGTTTGCCATTTTGGATCTGATAAATATGGATACATTTCTCCAACAGGTATGTATATACTAGTTATAACTTCAAGAAAGGAAGTGGGCACATATCTTGGTTTTCCTGTTTTCCTTGTTACATCAATGAAGTTTCTATCTTGCAATGAGGCATCAAGATTATTAACCACTGAAGAAGTATGGTTTCTCATGCTGTTCTCATTCACTTGTTTGTTTGAGCTTGTTATGGTGTAGCACTTCCACTTATCTTTTTGCTTTTCTGCAGAAAAGAGATGAAAACTATTTTATGACCCTGTTAAGAATAGTAGAATCGACTCCGGGCTTGTATTATTCTTATGGAACAGATATAACAATCAAGTAAGATACTATCTAGTCATCTCCTCTTGCCATACCTAATTTAGTCTAGATTTCTGATAATGCTTGCCAGCCTGCAGAGGAGATGCAAGCTTGCAAAAGGATGGATGAGCAAACCAATCTGGAAGCAGGTAAATAAGGTTGATTACAGTGTTTTCAAATGTTTTCTGGTGTTTGGCCATCCTGGACCATACAAATATCTAGTAGCATGTAATTTGGAATATCCTTGGAAAATTAATGTAATTGCTCGTATATGAACTGGTTTGTTAATTAAAATCCAGGATTGATCACCAGGCTTAAAGAATGTAGTTTGGTTATTCAACTTATTGTCATTTCCTTGTCATTTACTTTATTATCAGTAACCCTGATCATTCAATGTCTGTTAACTGCAGGGTGATCCTCGGTTTGTTTGGAATATGAATATACTGGAGGAACTTATTGAAAACAAGGTTCGAAACAATTGCCCCCTTGTTGCTGTCTATGAAATGGAGAAGAGTGCAATTATTCTTTCTTTCTTCCCCAATCCCCATTATTCATTTCTATTTATACTGAGTGCTGTATAGTGACTATTAGTTTTGCTGCAACTCTTATCTGATTATTCTACTTCTTTTTTTGCAGCTCGATGGATTTATCATCCCTTTATTACAAGGAAATATCCTTTCTATTCTCGCCTCCCCAACTCTTTAATCTCCTTCTATTCACACATGCACACGCACACAGATCATTTGTGTTATTATATATGCAACCACTTACTGTAAGTACTGCGAAAGACTGAGCATCCATGTACGAGAATTATGTATTTGCTTGACTGTTGCTAAAGCTTCCAGACTGGACAGCTGAAGTTGAAAAACTCACCTGGTGTTGTTACATTAATTTCGAGGAGGTGTACTCGGCGTCTAGGTACAAAAAAGTTCTCTAGTTCATAACTAGTTTCTTGTTTATGTCGATCTGGTATCTCCCTTTAAAAACTGATCATCATGCTTCTGTATGCAGGGACAAGAATGTGGAGAAGAGGAGCCAATTTAGAAGGCGATGCTGCCAATTTCATTGAAACCGAGCAGCTGTTAGAATATGAAGGCCATATCTCCTCTTTTCTACAGGTTTTCCTCAATTCTGACTGCCCTTCTGTAGGAGATTAAAAGAAAGTGCAAGGTTGTTTGTTTCTATGGTTGCCCTCCCTCCTCTCCCGCTCTCTCTCTCTGTAGTTTCTTTTGGGTGAAGTCTTATGTCTTTCATAAAAACTATATTTCGAAGAGCAGCAGATCATATACTTTTTCCCAGGGGTCAGTGGCTGTAATTAACCTCCATCATAGTAGTGATTGATGCAAATCCAAATCCATCATTCTTACTTCTTTTGTAAAAATCGAATCTAGTGAAACTCAAATTTTCAGTTTCCATGACTACTTATCCCCCCTAACTAAAGGCACTGTACGTATGTTTTTGTTTATGTATAGGTATCTATAGTGAGTCGTTTTCCTCAATGTTGGTTATGGTTCCCTATCAAATTAGTAATTCTGGGTGTTGTGTATGGATAAATTCAAATAGTTTGACTTAACATCCTGAAGTGGATTGATGCTGTAAACACTTCAGCTTTTACTTGTTCTTATTTATTGTACTGTAATTGTGAATAAAGTTCATATATCACTCCATTCTCAGGTTCGGGGGTCAATTCCACTCCTGTGGGAGCAGATTGTTGATTTGAGCTATAAACCACGCCTCAATATCATTCATCATGAACAGACAGTACGCCTTTAACTTTACTTCGCATTACAATTTATTGTTTTCTGCATTTTCTTTTATTCATTTTTGTCAAATAGTTTTTTCTTTTTTCTTTCTTCTTTTCATTTTGCCGTCTGCTGTGCATGAATATCACACAATTTCTATTATCCTGTATTGCCAGTCCAAAGTTGTGGAGCGCCATTTTAATGATCTTCTGCAAAGATATGGAGGTTGTGTTGCAGTTGACCTGACTGATAAGGTTAATCATTCTTCATATCTCTAACTGTTGGTAGTTGATGCATCCACAATTCTCTTTGTTTTGCTCTCAGTTTCTTGAACATTACCAAAGGTGAAAATGACCCTGGATATATCCTTTGTTTACTGTACTCGATGTGTAGGATAATCATATTAATATGCTCAGATTCATCTATGTCAAATTAGTTGTCTGATACTCTGATTGGATGATTAAATATGACATATTATAATTCTGCTATACTTGGTGTCTATAAAAAAAAAAGAGCAATCTGTGTGAGGGAGGAAACATTGATCTCTGCATAAAGTTTTTTGCTAGTCCTCCAGGCTTGGCTCGTAGTTCTATAAGAATTGCAGTTTATCATACTTTTCTTAGTTCCTGTTTATTTCTATCTTGTAGGTTGGATCTGAAGGTTTGTTGAGTAATGCTTTTGCTGAAGAAATGCAAAAGCTTCCTAACATTAGGTGAGTTATTAGTAGATTTCTAATGCAACTCACCTCACATATATACTTCACAAAGAAATAACACACTTTGAAATTCAAAGTTGGTATTAATGTCAACTAGAAGTTCAAATTTCAAATGTTTGCTGTGTCATAGTATCAGGTTCTTACAAACAGAACTGGTACTGGGTTCCTCGAACTGTTTAATAGAAAGAGAACTCCTAATGGATAATATGTCATGTCTCATTTCACAGTATCTTGGTTTCATCATAACCCGACACCTTTTCCATTTCAATCATGCTTTGAAAGAGAGTGCAATACAGTAACTTTTATAGTTCGTGTGCTATTGCCTCAGATACGTCCCATTCGACTTTCACCATTCTTGCGGCAACGGGAACTTCGATAACATACATATCCTATATGATGAAATATTTGAGGACTTCGAGAAGCAAGGGTAATTTTTGGTCATTATTCATGTCTGACTCTTCACTTACCATTTTCCTGAAATGGGCGCAACAGTGCTACCATACTGGATCTTCATAAAACAATTTAATATTTACTATTCCAGCTGAGCAGATACTTTCTTCAAGATTCTGAAGGGAATGTTTTAGCAGAGCAGGAAGGAATAATCAGGTCAAATTGTATCGATTGCCTTGATAGAACAAATGTTACACAGGTATGAGGGAGCCTTTTCATCTCATTATTCACAATGATTTTGTGTACTTATTGGAACTATTCCACGATGAGTTATTCATAATTTCATATACAACATTACATGTTTCATATACAGAGCTACCTGGCACGGAAGTCTTTAGATTTTCAGCTGCAGAGAGTTGGTGCTCTTTCTTCAACCGAGACTATTTCAATGTTCGCTGAAGACTTTGAAACTTTTAAGACTTGTACGGACTGCAGAACTTTAGTAATTACACCAAAATGCATGTGCAAAAAAGGTTTTTCCTTGTGCTGAACCATGTCTGTCTGTTTCAGTATGGGTGCAACAAGGGGACGAGATAAGCCTCGAGTATTCTGGAACCCATGCTTTGAAGGGAGACCTCGTTCGGTAACACCCAGACATTTTATGTACTATTAATTGTACTTTAAACAAATAGAACTCCTAAGAGGCCATGGAAATTGTTGATCTGTGGTTTTCGATCTTATCAGGTACGGAAAACAGACGATGGCTGGAATTATAAAAGATGGAATTAGTGCCATCTCAAGATATTACTTGAATAATTTTCAAGATGGCGTTCGACAGGTTTCCCTTATCACTCATTGATTAGTTATGATCTGATAATCTTCACATACTAATAATCCAAATTTTTCTTTATTCTCTTTAGGATGCAATTGATCTTATCAGTGGCCGCTACACTGTAAACAGAAACGGCCCCTCTCCATCCCAGCCTAAAGGATTTGACTCAATTTCTGTAAGCAATACTACCCTTGATGTTAAGGAATCTTGAGATTTCAGTTTTTCCTTAAAAAGAATGTGTTCTATGCTTTAATTAATTGATACACAATAGTCTGTACTGTAGCCTGTAGGCTTCCTCTAGCATAACAAGGAATTGTTTTTGTGTAAAGCAAACACGTTCTAGAGAAGGCATTGCAGTAGGACTAGTGACTACAAAACTAAATGACAATAAGACTTTCAGTTTTTTTGTATGTATTCAGGATTCTCATTTCATCAGAACATCTATAACTATGTAGGGGGCTTTGTTGATGTCAACCATAAATCAACAACTTAGAAAAATGTTTAGTTTGAATTTTGGATATGCAATGACTGCTACTTCTCCACTGTGAAATTTCAGTATCTTCCAGTAGCATCAGCTCTAGTCATTGGAGGACTTACAGTGACATCGATTACATTGAATCAAGGTATAGTTATATTTCTTTTTCATGTTGAATGATTCCAGAACGATTTTTCCTTTTACACAGCCAATCATACTTGTTGAATTCTGCAGCCGGACGGAATGCCCAACATTATCTGTCATCTATGGTATGCGCTGGCGTAACTGCAGGGTTGATGGCATTGGTCAAATCCAATGGGAGGCAAATTTGTTCAAGGCCTCGCCTTTGTGGTTTATTTTAGCTGATTATCTGGCAAACTCTGTACAATATTTTTAGTGCTAGAACATAAAACCTCAATACTTCCGACTCTGAGTCGTGCTAGTATTGCAGTCACTGTCTCACAGATCCATCTACCTACAAAATATGTAACCATTTCATGAGGTCATATCCTGCTTAAGGTTATGCTGAATTTGCGGAAGTTCAAATGAATAATTTATGCCTGAAATACTGGCATTGCTGGTAGATGTATTATGTATATATGCTTTGTTGTTTATTTGATCCATTGTCTTTAATACTAGTTCTGCACCACTATACAAGTATACATTATAGGCTGGTATTCCATTTTAGTTCAACTACTGTAATAATGAATTACAAACAGACTTAAAATGTAAAAACGGCCGATTAACTGAGATTAGAGTTGTATTTACAAAACTCATTTTGCATTAAAATAAAGAACGTTAAAAACCTAGTTGGTAGAGAGTTCCCCTAAAAAAAAGTTCGACTGGATTAGTTCCCTAAAAAAAGTTCGATAATGCTTGACTGGATTAGTGGTCAAAATGGATACCGGTATAAATCTTTAAAAAAAAAAAAGTGGTTAAAAAACAAGCGAAACTCCGTTAAAATTCTGCAACCGCGATCTAATGACCCAACTAATTTAAGCAAAATCTACAGTTTTCAAATAATACTCGTAATTAGCTTTCAATCTACAGACTCGATTTCCAGACACTTCTCCCTGTGGTGAAATAAACTCTGAAGATGGAGGAAAAGGAAGTGCAAAAATGGCTCCGTTCTCGATTTCCGCCTACACAGTAACAGATCGATGTTCGATACCCAACCTCAACGCAGTCGTCGCCTCCGGTCTCGATTTCCCTTACTCTGTAACAGTGGATAGATCGGTACCCAGCGTCATCGCACAGGTTCCTCTCTAATTCCTTACATTTCAGTCCATTTCTCTGTTCATCAATTCATAATTCTGAATTTAGAGATACATATCATGCAATTAGTTTGGTATAGATACTACTGTTGTTGATTTAGCATCTTCGTGATCATCAATGGCCTTTTACATGAATTAGCTAGTTCGGCAAGTGATAATTTGCTTATTTAGTGTTGTTCAGTTTGAATGTGCTTTTTACCAAGTAACTGTTGAGGTGATGTGCATCTAGTAATTTGTAGTTTATCATGAGATATTAGATGCATAGTTTATAGTTCATCATGATTCCGTTTCTCCGTTGATCAGGTTTATGATGTTGAATTTAGATATACTACATAAGTATTATACAAGTGTTTTGAAACGGATACAATGTTGTTGATTTATAGTTGATTTGGGAGCTATACTGGCATTTCACGTGACTACGTGAGTAACATCGTGCTTGTTACTTTTGTACAATTTAGGAATTTGTCATCGAAATAGCATCTTGTGTTAGTAAGCATTATGCATCTGATATGTCATTATGCAGCTGAGATACTCTGTCGTGGAGATTATCAGCTATTTCGGTAATTGATAATTTGTAGATTCCATTTGGAAATGCGCATGAATGTATTTTATGATGCATCTAAGTTAACACTGCGGTTAGTTTCACAGTTTATCATGAGATATTAGATAGTGCTACATTGCATGGCATTTCTAGATAACCATGGATGCTGATGCAGATCTTGTATAGTATATATTTATGAGGTAAACTCTTTTGTCCACCTTTAGATGTCCTTTTCTTACCTCAGTGTTTTGTCGAGTACTCTTTGTTAGTGAAGGGAAAGTCACGCATTATGCGTTTGTGTTCACGGAAGTTGCAAGGTAGATGAGCATTCTCGTGGTATTTGAGAAAAGTAGCACATAGGAAGAGATGAACCGTGACAAACTTGACACCACCTGGTTTATTGTGCAGATAAAAAACATAACCACATTTGAAATTGTGATCAATCAAAATTTATATCATCTTAAAGAGACTTAATCTTGTAGTTTACTTCAAATAATATATGAACTGAAACTGAATATTTTTGAATTTCCAATTGTACGAATTTTGGTTTTTAAAAATGTCATAAGTGTCTGGTCATAATAAATTAGGCCATGGTTCTATTTTGATTTATGTCATATGTGTGTGTTTCTGGCTTTCTGCATGCATCTTTTCCTAAACTCGACAAGAGTGCTTCTCTAACTTCAGAATGGTACTGATCTACGATTGATAATGTGTGCCCTTTCTTTCTGTATTGAAGTATTTGATAAAACTATATAATTAGCTTTAGCTCACTCCCGAGTCTGGACATATAACATCAATCTCCACCTTCGCAACCTTTGGCTTTCTATACTACCCCTGACAAAGAACATTAGTTTAGAAATCTGAAATCTTTGTATCATTTAAGCTTGACAGTTCATGGATTAATCCGAGAAGTGTGAGAACCACCCATGAATTTCACTCTACCATGGATATAAATTGGTGTTTCTCTGGTTATGGCAAGCATTGCATGTGCCACCAAGTCGCTCATCCTTATCCCATTGCATACGTTGCTCCACTTTCAAATCTTGTAGCGTACGTATGTTCTTTAGTTTCCATAAAATGTGACGAATTTCTGGTTTTAATTTGTCGTTTCCAATAGCTTTAAAAAAAGAATCACATGTATCCCGTCATCTGCAACAAATTAGTACTATAAAACCAACCATGGTAACCTTGAATATGCAGTCCCTTCTCTCCTCTTCTTTCTTTACAGTCTTTACTTTCTCTGTCTTTACCCTCAAAATGCCTGCAATCGCAAGAGACACCAGCGACATCAATGGATCATTTGAGATCTACATTGAAGGTTGGCTGGCTCGAACAGAAAGTTTACTCGATGAACTCATAAGGGTACGCGAAACTTGGAATGCGTCTATGCCGGAGGCTGAGATCAGGGATCTTGTTGCTCTAGCCCTGTCTCACTTCGAAGAGTACTATGAAGAGAAGTTTAGAGTGGTAAGGCGAAATGTGTATGCTGCATTTTCACCAGCTTGGCTCACTCCATTTGAAAGAGCCATGCTCTGGATTACGGGATTCAACCCTGAAATACTGTTGGATATGGCGGTAAACTCAACTGATGATCTGACTGATGATCAACTCAACACAATTCAGAGGTTAGTGCGACAAACACAAGAGCAGGTGAGGTTGCTAAACCGAGATCTGGCAAGGGTTCAGGAGAACGTGGTGTCGCTACCAATAGTAGACCTAGTTCTCCAGGAGGGGAGGCGACCGATGCTGGGGGGAGTTCCTAGAGTGACAGGGGAAGTGCCAATGTTTTTAAGGTTAGATATGGAGAATTTGGTGGTCAATGCAGACGCCTTCAGGAGGAGAGTGATCAATGAGGTGGTGGAGATACTTTCTCCTATCCAAAATGTGAGGTTCTTTGCTGCTGTATCTGAGCACCGCCTCAGGCTCCGCCGTTTCGGGCGTTTCGCAAGGCCAAGAGATGCACCGTGAAAATGGCAGGTGAATGTTGACAGGATCTTTGAAACTTGGAACGTATGGATGAGTTGATATTATGCTTTGAATGTTTCCTGCAGGTTGCTTGGTTTTTTCGCCCTTAAGTTGTTCTATGTATGTGATATGTTAAATTCAGTATCTATTAGTGTTATGTGTAATGTTAGCAAGTTGTTCCATCATTTCCATGTATGTGCTATGTTAAATTCAGTATCTGTTATTGTGTTATGTAATGTTAGCAGTAAGAATTCTGCACTATTGTAAAGCCGTTGTGTCTTGTAATATGAATAAATCTGTTTTGTGCCTAATAATGGCTGTGCATTTCAGTTCTTGTATCCGTTTGATTTTCTGAATTGCAGTCTTCTTATGACTTCCAGATAATTTTTGTTTCTGACCATTAACTAGTGGTATCATGTTCCATTCAGTTGAAGATAATTTGTCTATTCAACTACAGTAGCAAGATCTAACTGTAATGTCCCAAATTAAGAGGCTTTTTATCAACATCAAGAACATCTGTTTGAAGGTAGGCCAACTAATCACCAACAAACGTGCCCGTATATAGAGCTACATCTAATTGGAACTTGTTACGTTATTGTCCGACAGTCTCATAATTTACGACCTTGGTTCATATATTGTTGTACAATGTCAAACTGTCAATATTAGTACATTCCAAATGTCCAAACATACAAATATAATATTCTGGACATCAGATGCATTTCTACAGACGGCTCCTGTTTCCCAATGCAGCTGGCTTGAAACTAGCAATTCCAGTGATCTCCCTCCCGGTAACTAAGGTGTTGATATCATAAGTACCTTCATAGGTATATATTGGTTCCAGATCACAGAAAGCCTGAGCAAAAATGTCAAAGCAAGAGGCGTTAAATCATTATTTGCGTGAAGTAACTCAATGCAAGGCAGATTGATATCTATGTCACCGTATAGAGCTACGTAGTAAACAATGAGGCAGATGGTAGCATACCTTTGCTACGAGAAAGTCAGCTAAAATTCCATTTCCGCCAAGTAATTCTCGTCCAAGAGCAACAGTCTCCCTTGCTGTCAAGGTAATCCATGACTGCAATGGAAAGAAATTCATCCAATAATCAGTAACATATTATATCAAGATGTATTACTAGTTCACTAACATCTTACCTTGCCCAAGCTGGCTTGACCAGGAGTCATTTTATCACTCTCATAAAGCTTGCATAGGCGCCATCCCATAAGAAGCATTGCTTGAATATTACTTAACATGCGGACCAATTTTTGTTGGTTGATTTGGAAAGCTGCCAGTGGAGCACCAAATTGCTTTCTCTCTTTCAAGTACCTTCCAGCATGAGAAAATCAAACTTAAGTAAAACCATAAGATCGAATTGAATTCTACACAAATGTCACTGAAATTAAGTCAAAAACAATTTATTTGGATAGTTCTAACAGATATGACCACAGAGAAGTCTCCACAGATTTATTTGGAAAATAAAGCGTTTATACCTGTGACACATATCATATACGCCCATTGTTATGCCGATAGGCTGCCAAGCAACCATGACACGTGAAACAGCAAGGACCTAACCATGTAAATCATGAACCAGTCAAACCAGCCGGGGAATGTGATACATGCAAGAAGACAATAGACTATAGACACATATACACCACTATGAAGATGAAAGTCCCAGCTAATGGAGCACGCATTACCTAACTTCTTCATACGAGAGAATTTACAAACAGAATGTAAAGCTTCTATAGAGAATATGCAAAAATATCCTCAGATCGATACTCTCATACCTTGCTTGTATCCTGAAAAGATTTAACACCGGGTAGTTTGTCTTCATCAGGGACAAAAACATTCTTCAAAAGGATATCTCCGTTTTGCACAATCCTCAAGCCAATTTTATTTTCTATTTTTGTAGATTTTAGACCTGGAGCGTTCTTCTTTACTATAAATCTGCAGCAGGTGTAAATCTGGAATTAGTGATATGACTACAGAGAAGGCTTCTTATGCCATTGTTAGATGCATGGCATGATAATATATTTAGCAGAAAGTGATTAGACTAAATACATACTATGCTAGTACTTCTTCTTTTTCAGTCAACAATAGCACATAGGAGGCAGGGAAACCAGCAAAAAACACTACAGAATAAACGAAAGATATTATGTACTTCACTCACCCATTTATTTGGTTTGTTGAAGGATCTCTTGCAAAAATGATTAAAATATCTGCAAAAGTGCTGTTTCCTATCCAGCGCTTTTGGCCATTGAGTATCCAACCTCCATCAACCTGAAATTTGAAGCCTATTAATTAATCCAAGAAGGACAAAGTATGACAATACAATTGCAAACACAAAAGAATCTATACATAGAGTTCTATTGAAACCTCATTTACATGATATCTTAAAACTGTACACATATACATTATTACATATATACAAATAAGAGAACATGAAAAGTAGATGACCCAGACCTTCCGTGCAGTTGTCTTCAAAGCACTTGCATCACTACCATAATCAGGTTCTGTAAGAGCCTAAGGTTCAGAGAAACACATACAATTAGTGTTAACATATGAGGAAGACTCTGCACGTTCGGGCAAGAATATGTCATAAGCATCAAATAGCATTCTCACCCAGCAAGCTACAGTCTTCAGTTCGGCGAGAGATGGCAAATATTTCTGCTTTTGTTCCTCTGATCCACAGTGTGCTATCCTCAACAGACCAGCATATCTTAGAATGTTAAGCATGCGGCACACATAACCAAGACAGAAGCTGCTTGAATGAATAGCAAAACTTACCAATAGTAAGCATTCCCAAAGAAGAATGCACCAATATGAAAGTAGAGCAGCTGGCATCAACTCTCGCAAGTTCCGCAGTAGCAAGAGCATTAGCAGTAATTGATAGGTTGGGACAACCATAGCCCTGAAATCTAAGTCCAATTAGAACCACATACCCCTAACCTCAACCCTAATGTTCACAGAGAAAATAAAAAATAAAATAAAAAAATCTCAAATTCAAGAACCTTGATACTACCACCAGCAACTCTCAAGGCACCAAGCTTCGGAACAATTTCAAATGGAAATTCTGCCTTCTCCCAATACTGAACAGACAAATCAACAAGTCAATCCATGCCAGTTAAGTGAAACATACAAAATTTTATAATCAAATACAGATTCCAATTATCATTTCCTATACATAGTTTCTAATCCACACCCCTTAAGTAAGTAATACTGCTAGCATATAACAAATTCATCGTGTGTTTCATGCATAATGAACAACTCACAGTCTTACACGCATAATATAAAACGCAACTGCAAAAATGATGATCACAGGAAATCCTTCATTTATGTTGATTCCTAATTCACACGTCTTAAGTCAGTAATAGCACAGAACAATGTCACCAAGTGTTTACATATCACGATTCACGAGCACATAACAAATACACAACTATGTGTAACTATGATCATAGAATAACCGAATAAGAAGAAAACCTTGGCCATAATCGGAGCCACTTCCTTCTCCATGCACTCACGAACTCTCATCCGTATAGCTTGTTCCTCAGGACTTAACAGATCATTCAACCGATAATAATCAGATGCTGCCAAATAAATAGCATAACCTCAGTCCAGCGGTAAAATAACTAATAGCATCATCAAAATTTCCATAAACATTGCAAATCTTACTGCAAGGAGGGAAAACCGAAGCAGGAGTAGCTTGTGGAAAAGCCACAGAAACATCTAACGGAGGCAAATTAAAGTAATCGCTCTTCTTCGCCTCTTTGAGCACATCCTCTGCATCATCATCATCATCATCAATTTATCACATGAACAATGATTTCAGTCAAATTAACTCTAAGTAATTCTAGTATAGATTTCTAGATATCAAGTGATTTCAATCAAATTAATATCAGAGCTAATAGATTAACCAATTTACATATCGAAATTAGGCGAGTTACTCGATCTCTGAATTGAATTGCAGTGGGCGAAAGTACAGTCGGAATTTGAAAGGTTGAGATTAAACACGAAAATTAACTAGAGAGAGAGAAATAGTAGATGAAAACATTGTAGAAGATGAAGATGAATAATACCTTCGAAGATGGGGAAATGAATAATACCTTGAGCTTTAGACGGAGGAGCTTTCATGGCGATGATCGAATAGAGATTCAGATAAGTTAGCAGAGATGATGAATTGGACAAAGTCTGGGAGAATGACGAGATTGAGAAACAAAAAATGGTTCAGAGTATGTTTTATCGTGGTTAATGATTTTGGATTTGTATTGACTTAAACGGAATAAATTGGCACGCAACTCTATGTCATCAGCTTA
>JAQRGC011851192.1:0-16713 GCA_028659135.1 Plantago lanceolata
TCTATATCTTGTTTTCTTTTCTTTATAGTCTTCCAAGGCCCCTCGTCGTTTAGTTAAATACAATTTATAGGCCCTCTTCCTAAGAATTTGGTCTGGAACGTCTTCATTCACCTTTCTGCCTAGTCTTCACAAGATTGACCGACCTCCTACTCCAAAGTGGTTGATTTATTCTTTCCAACCAGTAGCAGCTTTGGGTCAGTCGTGTATTTCAGAGTTCTTTAATCTTTCTCGGATGTTTTATAGGAAGTTTGTGCTTTCTTTGTTTTGTTTTTCGGATCTACGCTTCTTATGACTTTTTGACTATGTTGCAAGAACTGTTTGGAAAAAAGATTAAAAAAAAGTGCTTATTCGTTGACATGATTGAGCTTCCTTTCGACTATAGGTATTGATGGCATTTACACACTTTTTTTCTTTTTTTAGGGTTTCTACATTTGTTATTGTTTCTCTACTTTGTCTTGTTTTCTTTTCTCTATCTTCCTTTTGGGATTTCCTAAGACTAGATTTATCTGTACATTTATTTAAAGATTATCTAGATGAAACCTGGGTATAAAACATTCATTCTCAGAGATCACTACTATTTATTTTATGATCTTTTGCTAAAAAAGGTACTCTCCTAATAACCAGAGAATTCCGTTATTTTAGTTAGGGTCGGTGGAAGGTTTTCACTGGAAAGTCTAGAATGCAAAATTTCGAGGAGTATAGAATGAGGATCTTTTTATAAACATCTTTATGCGGACTCGGTACTTCAACAATATCTTTTATTCATCCGTACAATTATTTGCATAAAGCTATGTATTCTCTACAAGAATGTATCTATTCTAATCTCTTCTTGTGTGGGGAGCGGAGATATCTTTTATCTAGGTTTTTCTTTACAAAAGGGAGTTTCTGCACTTTCCCTTTTCCCTTCTTGGATTGGAGACGCGGAGATGTTTCCTTTTTATGTTTTTTTAATCTCCATTCGTTTTATTTTTTCTGTTCTGAAAATATGAGTAAAATTAAATGGAGACCTTCTAACAAACAAAAGAGATTTAAAGACCCTATGCATTAACCTCATTTTTTCCTTTTCGCAAAGTCTTCTATTCAAAATCTCTTCCTAAGATGATATGCCTTCTCTGTTCTATCATCTCTAATCTTTCTCTCTTCTTGCTTCTCGGCTCTCTTTGTTCTGCTGCTTTGTTATAATGGATAATTAATCCGAGCAAGGGAGTAGGGCTCTTTGGGCTCCTCTTTCTAAGTAGTTTTATTCAGCAGCTCTAGTTAGTGTATCCAATAATGAAATTTTAACATGATTTAAAAAAGGGGGGATTTTCGTGTGTTTATTACGAACAATTAACGAGATTGAGTCGGCGAAGATGATGATTTTAATATAATGCAATTCATTCAGAAAAAAAATAACACAGAAGTACAGAGAGCGCATAGAATTTATGACTGAGAACCAAACAAAAGCTAAAAGATAGGCATAAAAAGAAGTCAACTTAACTAACTATATTATTTTTTATTGATAGCTACTTAATTTATGTACCATTTCTGATCCCACAGAACAACCTTTCCTCTGCTCTTTTCTATATATATTTTTTTTTAACTCAATTGTAAGCTTCTAAGCTAAGTGGCTAAGTGGGACTCACAGTAAACGTTTGAGTCATCCGTCTGTAGGAAATTTCCCATTCTTCTTTCTTCTCCTTCTTTGTTTTTGGGAAACGTAGGCATCTAGCGCAGCCCCAGACTTTGCATTGAAAGGACTCCTCTCTTAATCTCTATCTATCTTCCGAACTCTCTGTGCACACGTGATAGAAAGGTTCGTAGCCAATGGCTTTTTTCTGCTAGGCTGAAAGCATTTAGATAGCCTTCACTATCCTTAGGTGTACAAGATTTGTTCGGTTCGATCTAAATATCATCTCGGGCCTCACGAACTTCTTCATATTCTCCAGGGCAAGGCAGACCTCTGTCCCGGTCCGTCCTCTTCCGAACATGGGCAAGCTCTTCTCTGGCTTTCTGCCGGAGGGCCCTTCTATGCTAGAACGATCTTGCATTTTTATTTTTATGCTCATAGCATGTCTATTTTATATCGTATCGTTAGAAGTACTTTCGAACTACTATGGATTGTCTAGAAAAAAAGGCCTAGAAAGTCTTATTGGGGGGACCCATGCCTGCCTCTGATCTCTATCTTTTTCTATCCAAGAAGCTCTGTCCGTGCAGTTTCTTCTTTCTGAAAGAATGGTGGAACTTATTCTTGATTTCCTTTTCTTTTGTCTTTCTCTGGACGACAATGAAATCTATTCTTTCTTGGTCTCTGAGATTGGCTCCGAACTCAAAGTATCGAAAGCGTTCTCTTCCTTCTATTAGATCTTGGCATGGAAAGTGGGCCCTTCTTTCTAGTTTCTCTAAAATATCTCTTCCAGACTTCTAACGTGCAAGAAAGATCGAAATGGAATCCTTTTTTTTTGATAGGCTTATGGGATTGCTTCGGTCTACCCCTTCATTTGCCCTTACTCTACTTTAAGCGGAAGGTTTTTTCTCAGTGCTCCAAATCTCTAATGCAGCATCAATTCTTTCTTCTGATTCTGCTTATCCAAACTAAGGGAATTTTTTATTGTATCATGTCTTTTTATTTGTATTATCCTAAGTGGACTGTCCTCTTTGGATTAGGGAAGGAGTCTCGGAACAGTCCTGAAAGCATTCCTATTGCTAGTAAAGCCTCTTTCATTCTTCCATTTTCTTAGCTAGACGGTACTATTCCTACGGTGTCCTATCCTATGTTTCCTTCGTTCAATTCTTGTATCCTGGGTTATCTGTGAGGTAAGGATCTGGTCCGAGTTCGCGGAAAAGGCGTCTTTCTTGTTGTTGACTAACTGCCTCAGACAATAGAATTCATTTTTGTCTTTCTTTCCCTTGACTCAGATATGGACTGCAAAGTAAAATAAAAAATATTAGTCAGAAGACTCTAGCTATGGCTCCAAAACTCTTTCCCGATTCTTTCAAGTGGTAGAGGCATAGTCAATCAAGGCGAAGGCTAAGACAGTAAGGATCTCCAGGTCAGGATTGGCTTGTGTTGAACTGTTAATGGGATAGTGGAATCTTTTGCATAGCTTCGAGTTACGATTCTATTCTAACTAAGATTCTTTTCTAAACTTTGTTTTCCTAGTTCGGGCAGTCGCTCCTTGTTTTGTTTGACCAGGGCATTTGCATTTCCCTTCTACTTTTGGAAAGGTTCCTTTTCTTTTTCTCTATTCGGAACATTAAATGGTATTGATCCTGCTCCGGCACTCTGATACTTCCTGGTTCATAGAAGGGATGATAGAAAATGGATGGAAAGTGCTCTTCTTCATTCTTCCCGGCTTAGGACTCCGTGCTTGCTTTTTCTCTAGATCGGGACTGGCTTCCTTGGGTTTGAGATCCTAAAGCATTCTATCCTCTCATTTTCCCAGTGTGGAAGCAATATAGTCTTTCTTTTCTCTTCACTCTGGGACGTTTTTTCTTTTCTTATTATTTTTCTATTGATTCTTCTTGTTCTGTTTCTTGTTTCCTAATTGGACCTATGAAATCTGTCTTTTTGCTTGAACATCGATGGTATAGAGATTGGCTATCCAATTCCTTCTGCCCTGTCAAAGAGTTACGTCGAATAATAAGAAGTCATTTCAGTTGTAGATGCTCTGTAAATGACTGGAAACGGTTTGCTATTTTCATGGAATCTTCGAACTTCGCCTTGAACCGTAAATATGCTGTCTTACAGTTAGGAAACGCCATTCTTTAATATTATTCTGGTGTCGTTCCGATATCCGTAAGGGTGCTTCTTTGGCCTTTGGAGTGGCAGGCAGGCTGTCTTAGGAGTTTATGCATCCAAATCATCTATAATCTGGGATCGGGTCTTTCTTCGAAATATCTAATCTATGTAACCAAGATAAGGTCCAAGGATTCTTTCTAGGTCGGCAAAGTGTTCTTTTCTTTCTTCCTATCTCTCTTCGGGACTCGCAGAAAGATGGGAACTCCTTGGGGGATGGCATTGCTCTATCCTATCTAGTACAGGGTTTCGCCTTCGCAGCGCCTACTTTCATGTAGGGGTAAATGCGGTCCTCCATTTGTTCGCTCATCCTGGGCTCGGGCATCACTAATTTCTACTTCTTCTTCTGATTTTCTCTCTAAGCCAATGGAATATTCGGTTCTGGTTGGTCTTTTCCCTTCTTTGTCTTCTCTCTCATTCGGGAAATCGTTTAGGCCACGATTTAGCCTTCTTTGTCACTTTTACGTTGACAGAATTTTAAGAGAAAAATTATATTGTTAGAGCAGCCCCCTCCCTTTGCATTTCATTTGAGCGATTACCTACTTTTTAAAAACAAACAAGAATCCATCCTTTAAAAAAGAAAAAAAGTGTAAAAAAATATGCTAAAAAAAGGGCGACAAAGCGGACAAAAGCCTTTCGCTTATTAAAGATGAAGGAAAGAGAAGACGGGAAAGGCTTTATTAAGCAGTCAAAGAAAACACCTTTCAACATAAAAAACCTAAGACACTGGAAGGAATTTTTGAAGACAAAGACCTAGGAAATAAAATACAATGGGACCACTCCAGTTTAGATTAGAAGTGTACGTCAGAGCTATACAGTTTCTTTGAAGACACTCCTTATTTTAAAACATAGACAAAAAGGCACACTTTACTGGAAGATGTGATGTTATATTTTCAAAAAGGTTGTGTAGATTTAGTTAGTTAGTTCTTATAAAGAAAAGGAACTAAATAAAAGGAAATGGCAATCCATTTATGAACCTAAGACTTTTCCCTTTTCAAGGAACAGAGTCTGCTAAGATTATAATAGCAAAAAAATGAAAAACCGATCTAATATGAAAATTCGTAATAATTATTAAGCCAAAATGGGCAGCAGAGAAATAAGTAGATTCTAGAGACCTTGTTAATCCTATTTCTTATTGAACTTAAACGAAAAATAGATTTATTTTTTTAAGCAGTATATGATATACCTTCGTAATACCCGCATGAAAAACAAAAGGAAAAAATGTATAAAGAGTAGATAAATTCTCAATATAAAATTGATTTCCGGATCAATACTTTTTTTTGCTAAAGAATGCGGAGAGACTCTGGAACCACGAGTCAAAGAGATAAAATAATGATAGAAAGCAAAAAAAGAAAAAAGACTTCCTATCTCACACTTACTTTTTTTAATCTATTTTTTAACAAAGACTGCGTACTAGCTAAAAAAGTTCTCTTTTTTGAATGGAAATTCCTTCCAAACTCCCCCTCAAAGCCATTCTTTGGCTCGGACCTCCCGACCCAGCCTTTCCCCCTACTAAGGAAAGTTTCCATTTCTTCTTTTCATCCCTTGCATTTGCGATAAACATTCATCAAAGAAAAGAACTCGCTTCTAATTTCAGGCAAGCCCTACTTAATTAAATTTTTGAATTGCTTCATAAATAAGTAGTTACTTTAATTCTCTCAAAAGCAACAACGAAAGCTAGAAATAAATTTTATAGAGTTAATACAAGGATTACTCGAAAGAAAAAGGATGCTTTCCTCTAGGGAATTTCATTAAAAGTCGCTAAGTCTTCTGCGGCGGAGGACTCAACTACGTCTGACTTCAACAAACTCCAAAAAGCAGTATTCAGAAGCTTCTTTAAGATGCCTTGTTTTTTTGGATGTAAATTTCCGCAAAGGAAATAGAACCGTTCCCCCTCATTAAGAAAAGATAGATTCGCCCCTATCTTGATCTTTTTCTTAGACAAATTGCCAAGCTCTACTTTCTTCTAATCCCCCATCCACGATGACTAAAGAGAGAATAAAAGAGAAAATGAAAGTAAATTAAAAATAATTAAAAAGGACATTTTATTAGGACAGAAAAGGTTCAAGGATGGCAATATCTTTAGTTTATGCCAATATAAATTACGCAATTTGGCTTTTCTATGAAATATAAATAGAAAAAAAATAAATACTCGCCAATACTTGAATATGTGTTTATTGAAAAAATATACTGAAAAAAATAAAGCTAGTCCAAGCTATTTGTTTTTAAAAGAAACACAACCCGAGTTGCGGTGTCAGGAAGCTTACAGAAAAAGAACAAAAGAGCGTTATAAGATAAGTTAAAAAAATATAAGGAGAAAGCTACTATAAATTAAATAACAGAATAGCACAAAAGCAAAAAAAAAACTTTTGAAAGATTATTATGGAGAGCAATGAAATAAAGAAATCCAGATTCCAAAAATATTCCTAAAGAACTTTTTTTATACTAACTCTACTAAAAGCTCAGAAATTTCCTTGATGAAAGCAAGACAAATAGAAGAGTTAAAGGATTATACCATAAAACGAAGACCTAGAAGAAAATAAAGAAACGCCCTAGGTAAGGCCCTTACTGTGAAGGACATAAAAAAATAAGTAAAGATTTCCAAAAAAAGAGATAGGAGAGGAGAGCTTTTTACAAGCAAGAGAAAGAAAAATAAGGGGAGAGAAATAAGAAGTTTATTTTGACGTTAACAAGAACAGGATTCCATAATTCTTTGGCAAGAAGTAATAATAGTAATAAGGGAGTAAATTTTTACCCCTGTAGTCAAATCAGAAAACAAGCAGAGCATTCAATCAAGCAAGAGAAGCTTCGCTTTCACTCAATAAGAAAGAACTTCAGACGAACAGAAAAGCTGCAAATACCTCTTCCTCCCAAGAGACAGTCCCATCCAAACGAGTTTTTGGAAAAAAAGGGTCAAAGTCAAATGTTGAAATATTCGACTAAAAAGCAGCAAGAACCTCTGAGTACTTTTATAAATTAAATAAAGAAAAAAGATAAAGAATTTACATAATGACATTTTTGCACAAAAAGATTCTAGATTTTATTGTCTAAAGTCATCTATTCAATCAAAAATTGAATACTAAACCATATTTATTATGTTTCTAGATAATGTTTCCGCTACTAAATGTTTGTTATGTACGAGGTTTGTCGCTAGTGTTTGAGTCTTATTGCTTGGGATAAAAACAATTCAAACAATATTTTTTATTTCCTATCATGTCATCTTACCCCAAAAGAGAGAGTATCTAGTTTATCCGAACAGTTAGAAGTTTTTTCAATTTTTTACTAAAATAATAATAAAACTAAGATGCATTGTTAGAAAGATAGTCTGGTTTAAGTAGAAAACGAATGAGGATTTGCTTCACTGAGTCCTTTCTTACTAAGACAGAAAGGTTATATATTAATACCCATACATAGCATAGGGTGTGGTTGTTTCCAAAGCTGTTTATGATAATATCATATTGTTTGTCGAAACTTACTATTAAGCAATTAAGGCTATAACCTTTATTAGCATTAGCTTCTGATTGATTTCTGCTTGGGAACTTCTGGTCGTACTAATACCCTCTCTGTATAACCTGGGGACAGTGCACTAGCCTTGAAATGTCCGTACAAATCGTAAACAATGGGCTGAGGTTTATTTATTACTATTCCAAGTAGATTTTATATTAATAGATTTATTCCCTGTGATTTTCTGCAAGGTTTTATTACACAAGTAATAGCTCGTGTTCTTTGGGTTGTTCTGTTATAATAAAAAATAATAGTCATAGTCGAAGACATTCTGAAGACAAATCTCCACTAGTTGTATTGCTTTCATGTATCCGATAAGGTCTAAACTACTGCTGCCTTCCTTGTGATCAACGTTTGGAATTGGATTACATTTATATAAAAAAATGAATGATATATTCCACAACAATTTATTAGGATCCCATGCCAAATAAATAGAAAGATGTACATTTATTTAACAAAAAAGAAGGAGATAGTCCATTTATAAACAACACTGACCGTTTTAATCGTATATGGTGAATCCATAGCATAATTAACTGAGATTAAAGTTTATGCGTTAATGCTCCTTTAAAAAAAGTTTATAGTATAGTGAAAAGGCTGCTGCAGGGGATCCGTGGAACACATCCCAGGAGTGGTATCTGTAAAGCATTTTTTATAAAAATTTAAAAATTTATATAAATAAAGGAGAGGTCTTATATGTATTACATAGTATAACAAGATTTGTAGCGTCTATTAAATTGTAAGTAAGATGATGTAACTTTGTGTCATGGTCTGGAGGTGAGCTGGCGAAAGCCAAGGGTGAAGAAAGGGGGTCTAGGGTCGTGGTTTAACCATAATAAGCGGACTCTCTTCTACAGGGCTGTCTCAGTAGTTAGATGTTCTGCTTGGTTTTTAATTAATTAACAAAAAAATAAATATTTTAATTAATTTAAGAATAAGAAAGATCCATTTGAGTCTTATTTCTTTGGTTTTCATATGTTATTTATCTCTCTCTCACGTACTTCTCTATACTGTATGTGATTAGTTCTATTATTTGACTCACAAACTAATAACAAAACGTAATTATATAAGATAAGATATAAGAGTCTGCACCAACTAAAATGATTATACTCGAAACAAAAAGGCAGGGAAATACTTCGTTTATGAATTATGCCTCTCTCTAGAATTTTTATATTAATTTTATGGTTATTGGTTTGACTTATTTTCTATTTAGAGAAAATGTACTCTATCTTAAATTCCCTCTTTTTTTTTTATTCGATTTCCCCTAGGTATTCTTAAAGTTTATCGCATTTTGCTTGTGAAGTAAAAGATTGGAACAGCTATCATTAGTTTAATGTTTTCTTTTTTGCTTGTTTGTCCGATGATAGGTATCATAATTATAAGGGCCAATCCGGTCTCTAGAAAAAATTAACAACAAAGCTCGAGTAACATTCATTAAAAAACGAATCCGTAGACTCTAGTAAAAATAATACATTAAGGTCTCAAAGCCATAAATGATTTATAAAAAGGATGGTTCTTGTTTATAAATCCTAGTAAATGTCTATCAAAATAAAGCAAGTAAGAATGAAGGGTCTCTTACAACAAATAAAGTAGTTTTCTTATGTTAGCGTAGAAAAGGTAAAACTTTTCTTATTTCTTTTCCTATTTTTCTCTAGTCTTTGATCATCACACTAAACTAAAAAAAAAAGTTCTTTCCTTGTCTGCTTTCTCATTCATGTGTCTTAATTAATAGAAGATGTCTTGTACTTTCCTAAAAACAAAAAAGGAAAACTATATGGCTTATTCAACCGTCGACAGAAAGGATTGCTCCAAAGAGCAGAACTCTGGAATAGACTTATCTAGTTGCCCCCTTCTTTGAGTTTTTTTCTTTTTTAATTTTCCTCTGTCTACGAAGGGACTTTTTTGCTCGGGTTTCTTCAATCAATATAATTATGTTTTTTTTTATACGTAATTTAAAAATTCAATGGCTTAGGATCTCATAAATACTATTCTTCGAAAGCGGATTTCTTGTTCTTTCTCTTTCACATTATCTTTTCGGTAGGGCGCGAACGAGCCCTTCAGGGGGCGCTCCATGATTGTTCTCTTTTTTTTCCGTGCACTCGACCAGAGCAGGAATTGACGAAGAAATAAAGCTCATTTTAGTCTTTTTCAGGATCCCACTTCCAAAGTCTCGTTCTAGCCCAATGTACTCCATTGCATCCGACTAATTTTCAACTATTCATTTCATGTTTCGAACCCGATCTTCATGAGAAAGTCGAACCGAAGTTCTATCTATCTGACCCGCCCTAAATTGCTTTTGCTTTTCAACGAGTTCAGTTCACCGAGCTTCGTCTTTACAGAAAGGTGAAGTTTCAGCTCTTCCAATTGCTTTTATTAACATATTATTAGGACCTCGTGCTTCATGTCTCGTATAACAGTTTTGAACAACGGTTCTTACACGTTGCCCAACTTTTGCTTACACTGCAAGATCGTAATCCAAACTAGTCTTATAAAAATGGATTTACTGAGTGAGAAATGGCGGAACAAAGGCTATGCCCTCCTCTTCCTTTATCTATCGCTTTGCTTCAATTTCAGATTAGAATCAGGGATTTATCCTTATTTCGGGGGAGACAATCTGCATTTACGCTTACTTCTTATAGAGCGAGTGACCCACGATTTCTCCTATTCCATCACCCGGTAGATCGGACTCATAAACAAAGTACCATCAGATCGTAAGTCTATCTATTCTCTCTTTCCGCTTTTCATACTCCATCTGCTATAATCTCTTCTCCATGCCAAAAAAAAAAACTTTTACCGAAAAAAGTGCTTGACTAGCTCCATCAACTAGCTTTTTGTTTGTGATACTTTATTTCGACCCATTAAGTTATTCTATTTGTTCAGATATTTGTTCAGATAAGGAAATATGAATAACCGAAGCACACCTACACAATGCCAATACAAGTAAACAGGCCTAGGTAGTAGAATTAGAAAACTTCAATAAAGAAAGAGCGCACCACGGGGATTTTCATCGTTTCTTGATACCGAGTTATAGAGTGGGGTGGATGAGACGCTGGCATACTTCAAAGGTCCTATGCTAGGTGGTTTTTTTTGGAGAAGATATTCTAGTAGGATCTTGACTTTCTACTCTTTTTGGGACCTAAGCGTTTTCAGTGGCCTTTATTAGCATGAGGAAGAGCTTCCAATCAAAAGTGAAAGGAGAGTGTAGCCTAGTTGTTATGGATTAGAAAGAATAAGTCCTCGAAGGCTGGGAAGATATTGGAGATAGAGGAGACCTTCTCACTTAATCCTATACGAGCAGTTTGAGGTGGATTAGGGACCAGTCCTTTTATTGGATGGAGACTTTGTGACGAACCCCTAGCTGTGTACCTTAGTGGCCTAGATCTAGGATATCCTGTACTTTGTCATTGACCTACTGATTCAAAAGCATAATTGGTTGGTTCTAAGAATTGTCCTTAGTCAATAGGGGCAATATCAAAAAACTTGCAATAAATCTTGGAAAGCAGGAGCATTTCCTTTTCGTCCTTTTTCTACAACACAGCGCTAACAGAAAAAATGCAAGAATTTTAATATTAGAAAAACCCTCGCCCCCACCTTCCGAAAGCCTCAAGGTGTCCCCAGAAACCTACTTCTGTACTGGGTGGTCAGATAGAAAGCCACTTCACCGAAACAATAAGACATCAAATTGGATCCTGCATAGTTGATACTTCTGACATCGGTAGAGCCGGCAGGCCAAGACGAATCTCCAACATACACATTTCAATATCGATATTCTACTATTTTTTCTACTTCTTTTCAATAAAAAAGAAGAAAGAGTTCCTCCTAACCCCAGAGTTTCTGATCTATATCTTTGCAACTAGAAGAGTTTCCTTCATTTCTCATTTAAGGCTAAATACTCTTAAGATGAACTATTTCCTATAGTCCTACCTAATGGGTGGATTGGATAACCTTAGTTCTCTTATGCATTTGTTACTTTCGCACGCTCACTAGTTGCCTTGCGTTGATCTCTTTTATTCTTATTCTTTTTATCATTAACACTTCTATTCATATCATCTTTTATTTCTTTTACTCATCGGCTTGAATGAATGATCTCATTCAGACTTCCTTGTTGATTTAGGGGATATTATTGAAAATTATAGCAGTTAGTAAGTTATAGCAGAAGAAAAGAACATCTAGTAACCTCATCTTTATCGCACTGACTTAAGCTTCTTTATTATTAAAATAAGTTTATTAGACTCCTTTCGCTAAGCAGGCAAATTGTACTTAGCTCAGTTATGAAGTCTGGACCAGAATCTGGACAGAATAGCTATGGTCCTAATTTAATATGGAAAAGAAGAGTTCATAATTTCGTATATGATAAAAAAGTGATGTCTCTCGAAATTAAACTTTCAATGAGAGCTATATTTTTAACATCTGAATGTAGATCGTAAAGAATACGAACTAAGAACGACTGATCGGAGTCGAACTGATGCTTTTATGCCTTTTCTACCGTAGCCAACGGGGTATTCTTCATTTCATCTATCCCCACCCACCTCTAGCCCTGCTTGAGGCGCAGTTCACCAAGCCTAGCGCGTAAACGTGCACTGAAACAAGAAGCAAACAATAGAAAAGCGAAGGCGCTGTGCCCGTAACCATTAAGACATTTTTCAAACTCCCTTACTTTTAAAAATGTCTGCTTTTCTTTCCAGGGTGAATCCAAGGGACGACTAAGTAAGAACTGTATGAGTAGGAACAATGTCATAGTGGAGAAGAATCATGTTAGGATCAGTAGTTGCAAAATAGCAAGCCTTATGGATAACAATAGCCAAAGCAAAAATATTATGAAAAAGTAGAATTTTCATTAATGGGGACAACTACCTTAGGCAGGCATGTCACTCAGCGCAGATACACATTCTCGTTCACTATACAAGAACTAATAGGATTATAGTAGCATAACACAATAGAAATCAGAATATTCGATTCTCCTAGCACCACAAAGCAAGACGAAAGACCTTCTCAAGCTCAAGACAGTCGATCTTTTTTGAAAGTCCTAAAAGAGACAGCTCTTTATTACCTAAAAATACCTTACAGCTCGGTTCTTTTTTTAGGATTGCACTGATGACCTATAGAACTCAATCTAGGATATCCTTTCAAAGATTTTTTCCACTAGTAAGGTCAGCACTTCTCCAAAGATTCGCTTTTCTTACCATATTCTTCCCTAGACCGAAGAACGACTTTTTTCCATTTCTCTTACGGATACTATTGATACTATTACCGAACTCTTCCCTTTCAGAGTTCCTTACTTTTATTTAGGCCTATCCAGATATTTGTATTCTACTCTCTACTTTCTATTCTTTTTTTTATACACTAATATACTGTAACTGTAGCGAAGGATCCCAATACCAGGGAACGAATGGGAAGCTCATTTTGAAAGTTCTATTCCTTCTTAAAGGCAATTTCCTGGACTGAGAAAAAAATCAAAGTTTGAAAAGGGAATGCTCTTTCTACTCATTGCATTTCCTCAATGAAAAATTTGGCACCATATACCATATCCAATAATAAGTCTATGAGGAATGGCATTGGGATTTACTCTCTTATCCCCTTTTTTTGTTCTTCTGGTCACTCCACCAGGGGATTCGAAACCATGACCTGGAAAACTTTACTATTCACGAAAAAAAGAAAGTCAAACATCTCCGATACCGACCGATACTACCAAAGGTGAACCTTGAGATTGGTCACTAGTTGGGTAGAGACAAGAGGATGAAAGTCTAAATAGGACTGACCCACTTCTACACTAAAATTATTTAGCTTTTTGGGCATTTTGCGCCGCCTTTTTCCCCTGACTTCGTTTTCACTGCCCATTAAGATTGTATTATAATATATAGTTATGCTCTGGTTCTTGAAAGATTCTTCGTATTTCGTTGCTTCGGGGAAGTCCAAAATGATGATCCTGCATCCGTGGAACGATAAATTTCTACTGGCACTAGATGAACTACTCTTTTCCATCTCATTTACAAGCTACGAATACCCAAATGGATAGACATGTGATTTTAGTAGATTGCACTCTATTTTGATCCTCTTCTAGCAGGATGCAAAAATCAACAGTGGTTAGTCTTTCACCTATTTGTTCTTTCCTGGCGGAGATTTCCCTATTCTCTTCAAACTGAGAACAGAGGTGCAAGTATCTATTGCCTTTATGAGCACTCCTGAGACTGTGGGCTTAATTTATTTATTTTCTGTTAGAAGCGAAATTTCTAGGTCAGTTCTAGGTTATCGAGCAGTTTATTTCCAGTTGGTTGCTTATAAGAACTTTTTTTGACTCTGAAGGTGACTTGTTGACAAGAGAAGACTCTATAAAAGTCCTGCTCAAGTAAAGAAAAAATAGAAGCTCGCCTAAAGCAATACAAGAATAGAGGTTAGACAGCTATGCTCAGAAGTTGGACTGTCAATTTATACTCTTGAAAAGATCAAATTATATCATTGTCACAATGAGTTTTCACGTTCTGGGTTTTTCGGAGAGGTCTGGTTAAGTGGAACAACCTTTCTCCAAATAAGAATTACTTTACCGATAATTAGAAATTTCTGAAGGCCATTGAAAGGCATGATCAGTCAAATGCTTTTCAAGAAGTAGGGGACTCAAAATCAGGTAGATATAGAAGTAAGATTATAAATGGGCAGGCGTGAGGTTGAAGGGCATTCATTCTCGAAACAAATCCTCCTAGACTTCTATAAAATAAAAAGGGAACTTGTGGATTTAAACTTATTGGAGGATTGAAACAAGTGTCGCGGATCTCGGAGGTTATAAAGGTAAAGGGAGCCTTACACACTACGCAAAGAGCGGGCACTTTCTAAAATACCATAGGGGATACCATCAACGCTGTCTCGATTTCCTTAGTCCCTTCCTTTAGTTTAGGTTATAAACACGAATGCATACTGGCAACCACACTATTGTGTCTAAATTCCTTTATGTCACAAAGGCTACGCCGCTTATTAATATAGTATACAACGCACTCATCCCTTACTGCACTTATTGAGGTTCAAAAGGTTCCCTTGTCTCCGTAGAAATTTTGGAAGAAGGGAGCTAACCTAAATTTTATAGATCTATTATTAGAAAAGGTGTTTTGTTAATACGGAAACAATACAACCCTCCCACAAACACTTGTAGATAAAGCTACGCCAAGTGAGGTCGCGGAGACACAAGAAAGGGCGGCGTCTGTAAATTTTAGGAAGGCTTTCTATAATATTATTCTAAGAAGACGTATATTCCTAAAATAAACCGAGGCGGGCTAGATACCGGGAAGGGATAACGGAAATTCTATTAACTAAAACACCCGAAAAGGGGACTCCACCTACAAACGCGAGAATCGTTTGCGCAGGTTTTTGCTGTATGTAGTCTATATAAATAATTGGCATTTAAGGTTGGGTTGTTTTAGAGGGAATCCTTACTTTATCCGTAGGCTACAGATGACTTCTTAAACAAAGAAAAGGACGCAGAATCTAAAGTTGTGGACTAATAAAGCATCTTGTATTGACAACACGCGGGGACTCTTACCGGAAAAAAAAAGTAGATTATTGCTGAAATAAAGCAGCACCGCCTAGAGTGGCTGCAGGGTTTGCAAAACGAGACTAATAACGCTACCCATACCTAGTTGTATACGGGTGAAAAAATTGTCATAATAGAATACGACAGGGGTATTGTAGAAGATAGGATTATCCCCAAATGTAAATGAGGGGTTCGGGATACTTCTATTTAGTGTCTTCATTGGTTTAATTTAAATAATATAATATTATTCAATTGATCTACTAGAGTTGAAAGGCGAACTGCTGGGCTCTCTTCAACACTATTGAAGACAGAACCTAATGTATAAAGAATGATCACCTCTAAAGTATATTGACTAAAGTAATTTAGACATTCCAACTCCTCTGAATAAAGTTTATTACTAGCCTTAAGATAGTCCCTTGCTGAAGGTTCCCTGCTTACTATTGCTATCACCTCAACTGCTTTCGACTTGCTCACTTAGAATGAAAATCAATAAGAATAATGAGCGGAAAGGCTTTACACAAGACCACAGAGAGAGAGCCTTCGCTTACCTGCTTCACCGTGCCCTCCTATCGTACCTATATCCCCTTGAGTTACATTAAGTCTCAGTTCTGCTTCCAACTACCGTGAACATATAGCAAGATGAAATAAGAGGTATGGAATACGGGAATCGTATCTAAAATGAAAGGCTGGAAACAGGGAATACTTAAAAAGCACCTTAGAAATTAAATTACTAGTAATGCTCTTATCGACCGCAGTCTTGTTTTTTGCTAGCTTGAATCTATAACTATACTATCTCATTAAACGCCGAATATCCATATATAATAGAATAGAAATCTTTTTTTATGGTATGGAAGATAGTCGGCCCACTTCTAGTCTAGCCGTTCAAGCGATTATGCCTGCTCTAGCCCTACCATTCACCCCTATCATAATAGAAAGGGGTACTTTCGAGCTGATCTGTGATTGTTGGTCAAGGCGACCGAGAGGACACATACCTCACCCATATGCCTTAAATAAGCAAGACTAGGGTACTGCATGCTAGAAGTAAAAAGCTGAAATCTGAGAAGACAAGACCTCCTAAGAGCATCTTGTAAACCAATTATTCGATCTGGAGATCCCAGCAAGGCTGTCGGAGACATCACTAAACCCAGGGATGTCTCTTGCAAAGAAGAATTCGTAGAGATTTTTTCAGAACCCCAGTCCAGCCTACCCGACTGATATAATCTAGAATAGACTTTCCTTATTAGTAGTAAGCGAATAGTGACCCTATTTGTATGCGCATTCACACGACGGGCACGTTCCAAGATCTCCCGAAACGAGAACCTAACACATGGTTTATTGATAGTAAACTGATTAATTAAATAAAATCATAGATTGGTTTAATATTGAGTTCCGCTTAGGCTACGTATCTGTGTTTTTTTTTAAGGCTTTTCCGGGAATCCAATTCCTCTTCTTTCTTTTTCTGCTGATCTCACATCTTTCGCAGCTCCTTCTTGTTCAGAGTCATCAGATGAGAGATCTTCCTCCGAAAACTTCCGACTCCGATAAAATAGGTCAAACGGTAGGCTACCCTCGACTCACCTCTCTATCTATAAAAACCCCTTACCAAAGGAGAGCAGAAGCTCCAGGATGAGTATGTCCTGGATTTCGGGATTCATTCTCGTCTTGATCCACTATGGAATTTTTGAAATCTACAAAAACATTCTAGGGTAATGATCTTCTCAAAGATCGCAAGGTTCTGAAGTGGCAGGATAGGTAGGGGGATCTTTAGGTTTTTGTGTGTGAAAGGGATGCTCTTATCATGTTATTGCTGAAAAGAAAAATATTCACTAGTTTATTTACTTTCTCATTCTTCACATACATCATACGACGATGAAAGGATGGACGTGGATACCCTTTTCTCGTGAGGGAAACAGGG
>JAQRGC011851218.1:0-10353 GCA_028659135.1 Plantago lanceolata
GATATTGGGTTCATTTGGTTGTCTGATCATGGTTGTATAGATTTCTGACAAATAACTCTCTCACTGGGCCGATTCCAGAATGGATCAGGAACAAAACATATGGGAAACATTTTCTCTTCAATTTTCATTTGATTTTAGGAACTTAACATAAAACTTGGAAAACTTATTTACATGTCAGGGGAGTAATTGATCTTTCATACAATAGCTTCGACCAGCGCTCTGTTGATTCATTACCATGTAGTCAACAGGACAATCTGTAAGCTACTACTCCCTTGTCATGGTTAGTGGAATTTTAGGAGACTTCTCGGTCATTTTTAGTATTTCTCTTTTATGAATTCAGGAACTTGTTTCGAAGCTATAGGCCGAGTGAAAACAGTAGGTGAGTTTCTATTGTCTTAGTCATGTCATTTGTATATTGCAATTCTTCATAATAGTGGAAATTCCCTGATATTCCTCTATATATATGATTTATGCAGACCATTGAGCCACTGTCTGAGCAATTGTTCAAAAGGTAACTGTGCAACCATAAACTAAATGTACGTACCGATCTTAAATAAACATTATTTGGATTTAACACCTTTACATTTTAATCAGATCATTACTCATTTCATGTGAATTGTGGCCGCGGGCAATATACTAACATTGGCAAAACACGTTTTGATGAGGATGATGGAGCGGGTCCAGCTAGATTTGTTCCCCGCCCAAGCGTTAATTGGGGAACTAGTGGTACTGGACACTTTTGGGGACATACGACATCGGCTGATTATGTGACGAGGAATGTGTCTATTCTCAGAATGGAAGATTCACCGCTTTACATGACTGCTCGTCTCTCTCCTCTATCGCTTACTTATTATGGCAATTGCTTAGTGAACGGAGACTACAATGTGACACTACATTTTGCTGAGATAGTATTTACAAATAATCTGTCATATCAAAGTCTTGGAAGGCGGTTGTTTGACGTGTATATCCAGGTCTTGAATTCATACACTAGAGTATTTTAAGTTCGTTTAGTTCCTTATACTGAGTCATGTTTTTCTGTTTTAATAGGGTGAAAGGAAAGAAAGAGATTTTAACATTGAGAAAGAAGCAAAAGGTGTTGGCATACCACTGAGGAAGAATTACACAGCAAAGGTAACGAATAACATTTTGGAGATTCGATTTCTATATACTGGGAAAGGAACAACAAGAGTCCCAACCGACGGAACATATGGCCCACTGATATCAGCTATATCAGGTAACAAACTGTTTCCTAAATTCCAGATACGACAGATCTAGATTTTACTACATCATATAGGATGAGATGGAAGATTATGTATGCATCCTAGATTATGTTATAGTTTCAGCAAACATTTGCTCTATTCTATTGCTTGATGTACGTTTTTTGTCATGATCAACGTTATCGTTGTCAATGATTAGTTTGGTTTTGTGCACACAAATTAAAACATGAGACTGATCTAAAACCTTGGCTATATATGTTCTGTTGCACAGCTTTTAGGCCGCATAAAACAAAGAAGCTGATAATTGAGATTGGAACACCCCTAATGCTTTTGTCTCTGATTCTTGGAGTTACTGGTTTCTTGTTTTGGAATCACTATATCGGCCGTAGGATTGCTCGCGAAAAAGGTTCCGTAGATACAACTTACATACTACTTCGTATTCTTTAAAGTGCAATACAAATATATCTGCTTTAGTAGGGAGCGAGAGTGTTTGTTCTTGCATCCAATGTAATTTTTAAAGATTTAAATTAAACCCGTAATTCTGCAGAGTTACGGGGATTGGATTTGCGTAAAGGTTTTACATATAGACAAATCAAAGCTGCCACAAATAACTTCGACCACGAAAACAAAATTGGTCAAGGTGGTTTTGGATCGGTGTACAAGGTAAAGAGAACACACTGCAATTTTTTCAAATATATTCATGAGATGTGAGAAATATGCCACTGGAATCATTAAGAAATGTATTATTGATTTAAGGGTACGTTATTGGATGGTACGAGTATTGCTGTAAAGAAACTTTCTTCAAAATCAAAGCAAGGGAACCAAGGCTTTGTGAATGAAATAGGCATGATCTCTGCTCTACAACACCCAAATCTTGTGAAACTGTATGGATGTTGCATTAAAGGAAACGAGTTACTGCTTGTGTACGAGTACATGCGGAACAACAGCCTTGCCCGGGCCCTGTTTGGTGAGTGATATATTCTCTAATGGGTAATGAAACACTATGCATGAGGGTAGATTAGATAGTTGAATATATAAACACATCAAGATGTGTTCTGTTTTCGAGTACAGGACCTGAGGAAAGGCAGCTGGAGATGGACTGGGCAACAAGACAAAGGATTTGTATCGGGGTAGCTAATGGCTTGGCCTTTTTGCATGAAGAGTCAACATTGAAAATTGTCCATAGAGACATTAAACCAGATAACATTCTTCTAGACGATAATCTTAATGCGAAGATTTCTGACTTTGGATTAGCAAAACTTGATGCAGACCAGAACAACACCCATATCAGCACTAGACGTGTTGCTGGGACAAGGTGCGTTTCTCAGTCGTGACATGTGAACATACACTTTGTTCCTCTCTTGCAATCTCATGTAGTTTATCTTTTCAGAGGATACATGGCCCCTGAATACGCTCTGTGGGGTCACTTGACCTATAAAGCCGATGTATACAGTTTTGGTGTTGTTGTGCTACAAATTATTTCTGGAAATGACAGCATGAAATATCGCCTTAATGGGGAATTCGTTTCTCTTTTTGATTGGGTAAGAAGTAAATATCTTCAAGACACACTTGTTTCTAGTCATTTTGATGCACATTTGATCATGGGAACTTAATTAATTCTATTCCTTAACATTTATTTTCAGGCTCTCGGACTTCAAAGTGATGGGAGATTGATGGATCTAGTTGATCCAAAGATAGGTTCTGAATTGAACAAAGAAGAGGTTGAAAAATTTATGAGAGTTGCTCTCTTGTGCATGAGTCCATTTCCAGCAATCCGACCGACAATGTCCATGGTAGTTAGCATGCTCCAAGGAGATATCAGCATTCAGGATCAAAGCTTCCAGGAAAATGAATCGAATCTTCATGCATTAATGAGACAGAATTGTGACTACATGTATCACGATTCGGAAGAGATTCGTGTAGAAAGAGAGAATGGCAGTTCCTCATGACCTTATCTTCTCACACTAAAAAAGAACTTGGCTGCTAAACTACAGGATTATTTGGACAGACTAGTACATGAGTTTGTGATGTTGTAATGTGCAATTATCTTATCACGTTAAGCACTCATTTGCTTAACTAGTACTTTTGCACCGTGTTACACACGGTGTCTTCGCGAGATGCCCCATATATTTCTCATGAGGCATCTAGTGAAGTTTGCAGTTTTTCTCAATATGAATGTGAAAACAAGCCATACGAAGCTGAATAATTTGTGTTATCAGCAACCAACAGGTAATGAAATGAAAATCTTCAAGTTTAAATCGTCAGGAAGACACTGAAACACCTGATACTGATGAGTCTCAGTAGTACTTTCCGATACTTGTGCTGCACAATCTGTTCCTCCTTCACGCGCATTCAGAAATTTTAGTAACAGAGTGGCACCAGCAACCACCTAGCTACCCGTGCGTGGCCTTTTTGCGTTCACGTAGCTGAATAATTTTTCATAGGCGTTGGGGCCTTCTATCCCTTGCCTCCATTGTGTCACCTATTAGTCTACTTCTGCTAGGAATGGTTTGCAGAAATTCTACTCAACACAACGGTGTTATGTAGCTATGTGCCAAGTAACAATTCTGACAAAGACTAATGTTTCTTAATTTCGCCTGCACTTACTGTGCTGATCAATTCACACGTCCTTACTTCTTAACCTCAACGTGACAGTGTTATTTCGATATACCGCGTAGCTTACATGCAATGACAAAGCACCCATAATCGACAAAGTTGAGGAACACGTACGGGATGCTCCTTACGAAAGAGGCCTCGGATTCGAGCCCAACATAACGAAACATTGTTCTGTCAAATTCTTGATGGAGTAGTAGTATAGTAATGTATAAGTTGGTTTCAGAACCGTCTTCCATTGATTTTCTATCGATTTCATACAAATGAATACTCGTTAATCAATGGTGTCAATTGTTCTGTCAAATTCTTGATGGAGTAGTAGTATAGTAATGTAGAAGTTCGTTTCAGAACCGTCTTCCATTGATTTTCGATCATTTCATACAAATGAATACTCGTTAATCAACGGTGTCAACACTAAACAACATCACGAAATTAAACCACCAGGACAAGAAATGAAGAAGAAAGTATAAATGCACATAACAACTTTTATCAAGAAACATAACAAATTGCGTTTCAAATCTCACATTGACGCGAATTTAGCTATGCATAGAGTAAACACAATGTAGCTACGTAGCAAAACTCGAATAGAGTTGAAAACAGTAAAAAGGAAAATGTGAGGATGAATTTACTAATCACAGATCCACAACAGATTTATTTATTCATCACAATTGGAAAGAAACAAATTACAGAACATCCTTGATCAAGAAATGAATTGAACTGCTGCAGATAACAGAAATCAATTGTAAGCAACTATGAACAACAAACCACAACAAAGGAAAATAAGAAAACTGTGATGAATAATCTATAAATAGTCTAAGAATAGTGTTACCCCTTCCTCACTTATTAGATCTTGGTAGATTAATTTTCACTGTGTAGAAGCTATGTCATTCACAGACCCGTGGTTCCCATTGCTTTGAGATGGTGGAAAGTTGATTTACAGCAATCTCCGTGCCATCCAATAATGCAATAACATTCCCTGAAATCATGAATCCTCCTGTCCTTGAATATACTGACTAAGGTATTACAAAGAAGCTCAAGTAGACTAGCCAACCTTTTGTACTCTACTTGAACTCACTCTATGTTATCACAGCGCAAAAACTGCGGTAAATGGATCAAGATTCAAGTGAATATTTATTTTGTCCTTTGACCACAGAAAGTTATAGTCTCTCATGATCTGTCTTGCATCTGCCCTTTTAATGTCTGTTTTCGTTGATCTTGTGTTTGTATACAGTAAAACTGCTCATGAAGTTGCTAGCTAAAATGTTGCTACGGAATTGTTGTTAGGAAACTGCTATAGTTTAATTATTTGTTTCTGAAAAAGTGATCTGGTTTTAGGCCATCTCTTTGCTGCAAGCCCGCAACCAAGATAAAATATGATAACATAACATTTGGAAGTATGACTGTTTTTATACTTGACAAGTACGAAACTGTTTTCACATGGATCATAATGATGTTGGTAGGCTTTAGCCTCTATTCTTTTCATCTCAACAGAATTGATAAGAACTGAATTGAACAGAACTGAAGTACAGTACAAACTATAACTAAACAAGCCTGAATTGAATTGAAAATAATGAGTTTTCAGATGAAAAGAACAGAGCCTTATTGTTAGAATATAAAATAATTTATCTCCTAATTAGTTTAAATCTCTTGTAAATCTGGATGAATATCCGATTGTAGTTAGTTCCTAGATTAGTGCTAACTTAGCGTAAACACTTTGTATTTTTACACAAATTATGTGAATGAGAAGATATGAGATTACATTCTTTCATGGTATCATATTATGTCGATCCTTCACCAAACTTCCGCCATCCTTCTCTGCGCCCCAACCGTCTCATTTTTTTCTCTAATACCTCGTGTAATCTGTCACCATGAGTGAATCCAACACCTCCTCTCCTTTTCACCCGCCCTCAATGTCTCAAATATCAAGACTCACGTGCCTATTATCCTTGAGATGGAAAATGTTCAGTATGTGATTTGGGCAAAACTTTTCAAGGTTCATTGTCATTCGCATGAGGTCGTTTCTCACATCCTTCCTCTTGTTGATGCCGATGGAAAACTCAAACCTGACCCTGCCTGTACGGCCGATAAGAAGGATCTCTGGAATACTCTCGATGACATTGTTGTCCAATGGATTTACTCCACCATCTCGACTGATCTCTTGAACACCGTCATTGAGGCTGATGTTTCTGCTGTCACCTTGTGGAATCGCCTTCGGGATTTGTTCCAGGATAATGAAAAATCTCGGGCGGTCGTCCTTGAACAAGAGTTTAACAACTCATACCTCAAGGATTTTTCAGTCCATCTTAGCCTATTGTCAGCATCTAAAATCTCTTTTGGATCAACTACGCAATGTTGGTGCTCCGGTTCCGAATAACCGCCTTGTTCTTCGCATGATTGGTGGTCTCACACCAGTTTACAAGGGTGTGTCTTCGGTTATTCGTCACTAAAAGGTTCTTCCCCCTTTCTATGAGGTACCTTCGATGTTAATTCGGGAGGAGAATAGCCTGAAGGATTCTCTTCAGGATGATGCTTTACTGGTGTCTATGCGTACGTCTGATGATTCCCAGGATCATCCTCCTCCCGGTAATACTCGTGGGAAATCTTCCAAACATCGCCAAACCTCAAAGAATCGGAACTACAGGCCATTTGCTGGCCCGAGACAATTTCCAGGTGGTTCTGGCAGGCATGCTCAGCGGTCTAGGCAGCCTGCTTCACCGTCTTGGAGCCAGCCACCCTGGTGGGAATGCACGCAGCCGCCGTGGGCTCCTCCTCCCTGCCCATACCCAACTCAATCCTAGGAGAAATCTACAGGCCCTCGCCAACCGGGCATATTGGGACCTCGCCCGAGACAGCACCAAGCTTATACGGCCCAAACATGGACGCCAACGAATATTGTGTCCACAATGCACACCATGTCTCTCTTTCAACCAGAACCAAATTGGTATATCGACACTGGAGCTGCGTCACATATGACCAACTCTCAAGGTACTCCCACATCTTACTTTAATACGAGCAATGTTAATAATGTTGTCACTGTTGGGAGTGGTCAGACAATTACAATTCGTGGTTCACCACAAGAATCTCACTGTATAGCGACGGATTTATCCGTCGCTATATAACACCCAACCCGTCGCTATATTGGTTAGCGACGGGTATGGCAACGGATAAATAGGTCGTTGATGAATACCTAAACCGAGAATGGTTTAGATAGTCAATTAACTCGAACGAAACTACCCGTAACGGCCTAAAACGGGTTTTCCTAGCGCAACCAATGAGCTAGGCCAAACGATGCTCGCCTCGAACGTCGTCTACTCGATGCTATCTCCCCGGCAACGGACGGTCAATTACACGGTTATCTCCCCTACCGCAGGTCAATTACACGGTTATCTCCCCTACCGCAGGTCAATTACTAGCATAAAGGCTCGCACTGTTGAGATGAACTCGAATATATTAAACTGGAATGAAAAATATGAATGTCTTACATGTGCTTATATAGCAATTTAAAAGACTAGTAAATAAAGCTATAGAATTCTAAAAGGAATAAACTACCTAATTAAACTAAACTATGGAATGCAATTAAATAACTAAAAGGAAAAGACTTGTCTTGCACTCCAAGAAGACTTGTTGTGCACTTCAAGTTAAATAAGGATTCCTTCTAGAACGCGTGTAATTGGCCTTGGACCATCTTGGCGTCGATCCAGGTCCAAGTATTCATCATTACCGCCCCCTAAAAATCGTCCTTGTCCTCAAGGTCGTCTCTATCGTGGCCCCCTCCGGGATAGAACGTCCAAACCTCCATAGTTGCTAGCGCCTCCTTGCCTCTTGACGTGCCATTTGTAAGCTTTCCCCCGGGATCAAACATATGATGACCTCCACTAAGAACATAACGTCGCGGAAAATTCACGAGCATATAGTCAGTCTTGAGCATTGTTCCTTTGAAGTCATGTAGCTCGGTTTCTCCTTTGAACTTGGCTCCGCTCCCCTTGACAAAATGTAAACGGACGCCCTCAAATTGTAAGTCTTCCTTGAATTTCGTACCTTTCCACCAAATAAGTCTTGACGATGTTATGGCATGGATTTGTAAGCTAATGTCCTTATCGTCGCGAGATCCTTGGAAAGGTGAAAGTAAGATCATAGGTGACATGCCAGGGGCCTTAACTCGATTTGTCATTCCGATACTAGCAATATTTGAGTTGGAGCTTAGCAATGCATCAATACATGCTTGATTCGGTGGCCCCTTCCAGTTCGATGTCACTCTAGGTATTGTTGATCCAATAAAAACTTCACCATCTCCTCCATATTCGGGATGGAACTTCCTAGTATCCAATGATAGCTCTTCATATGAAAATGCGCTCCAGATAGCTAAACTCATTAGAATAAGAATCTTGCAATAAGTGATGGATATCTTCTTATGCAAGATCGAATTGCTCCACCATACATGCATACTAGGTCTAGATGTCGAGGCATATGAACTATCAGGATTTGCTACATGTGCCATATCACGATCTCGTACTCCAGATAGACTATGTTGAGATTCAACATTAGAAGTTTGTACCTGACCGTATGACGATTGCAATGTATTGGAAACAATGGCCTCGTCAAGACCTCCATGTGTTGTCGATTGGCGTTGTCCCTTTGATTGTTGCTCTGTGAATGAAAGAGTATTGGTATAACGATGTTGCCTAAATTGCGCTGGATGCTTATTGCCTTCATCGTCTCTTGCCAAACCCTTTTCCTCGTCACCTTGTCGACTAGCAACATGATACTCGTCTCCATCTATCAGTTGCATTGGCTCCTCAAGTTTCAGTGGCATTGAATTGTCCTCCACCGAGTGCGTTACATGTTCAATATTCCTATTATCGGTATGACCTCCAGATTCGTGCCTACCCTCTATGCATCGTCGCTCATGGGTTGTATTTGTCTTATCGACGCTTCTCTTCCTACGATAACCTTCCCTTTCTTGCGCAAATGTTTGACAATTTGGGGACCCATGTGAATCCTCAAGCAAATCAGGGGTCTCAATTGCAATTTGTACTTCTTTCTTAAATTGGTCCAACCCTAATTCCTCTCTTCCCCCAATTTCCCCCAAATCTTCTTCTCCCCCCTTGTCGACCTCGGCATTTTCCTCGCCCTCGGAATCCCACTTTGGTTGATCCTTCCCTGGCTCTTCTAACGCTCGATCAACTTCCGCGTATAAACCTTGAAGAGTATCGTAACACTGAGAGCATGTATACGAGGTATCGAACCCCTTAGCCCATTCTGCCTCGATGTCGCTAGCATGACAATGTGGTCCAAAACAAATGCGCCCTTCCTCGCCACTCCTAGGCGCCTCATTGACGTCCCAAACCAAAGAGTTGATCTTCCATCCTCTCTCAATAATTGGTAGGGTTTCGTCATCCTTACTAGCACTTGCGGTGATACCCTCCTGCCCCTCATCACCATTGTAGAAGACATCATCACCATCGTAAAATACATCATCAAACTCATCGTCAGATATAACAATATCTTCTCCATCTTCGTTAATGTCCAAAAATTCCAAAAATTCTCTAAGTTCTTCATCTGACTCCTCGTTTCTTCTAAGAATTTCCTCGCCACCCTTGGTGTCAAGTAATGCTTGCAGCTCCGGTTCGCATTCAATATCGATATCATCGTCATCTGATAGCTCAACTAGCTCGATGCGACCCTTTCCTTTGTTGGTTGACCTTCCTTCCTTTGAACGAGACGATTTCGGTTCCCAATCCCCGAAACGTGGTTCCAACTTCACCTCGACCTGGTCAACGTAGCTTGGTTCCTCAAAATTGGTGCGACTACTCTTCTTGGATCGATTGGCCTTGATGTCACGCCACCCGTCCTGGCTGCCACGTGCCCGTACGCCGTCCTTGCCCAAGTCGCGGTCCCAATTCGCAAATTCGACTTACATGGATCTAGCAAGTTCCATCATTCGCGCAACCATGGCTCCAACCCTAGATGTCCATTGTTCCAATCTCGATTCATCTCGCCATGAACGCGAATATCTTGACGAAAGATTCTCGAAAGCGTCATCATCGTATACACGAATTGCCTTGTCAAACCCTCCTCGATCCCTGGAATTCGTCGAATCTAAAAAACCCTTTGAATCTGAAAAGTTCCTTGAGTATGAAAAACCTTTCGAAGACGAATAACCCCTTAAAGTTGACGAACCAGTCGACCTGGTCCCACGCGTCGTGCGCCATCCCGCGAAGTCGCGCGCCTCGCACCTCTCCTCGGCCCTCGTGCGACCGTTCCTCGATTGTGACGAAATCATGCTCTCGGGTTGCGGAAACGTAGAATATGATCTTCAAAATTGGCTCTGATACCAACTGATGAATACCTAAACCGAGAATGGTTTAGATAGTCAATTAACTCGAACGAAACTACCTGTAACGGCCTGAAACGGGTTTCCCTAGCGCAACCGATGAGCTAGGCCAAACGATGCTCGCCTCGAACGTCATCTACTCGATGTTATCTCCCCGGCAACGAACGGTCAATTATACGGTTATCTCCC
>JAQRGC011851228.1:0-10959 GCA_028659135.1 Plantago lanceolata
AGAGAGAGAGAGAGAGAGAGAGAGCAAAGCAAAATCTGAGCCAAGTCTTGGAAGTGAGAGCACCGAAGGCCGGACAACTCAAGAATTTCAGTGGACATCAGTCGGTTATCAATCCTTTCTATATTTCCAAGTAAGTTCTCTTGATCCTTCGGTCCTCTTTGTAAGATTTTGTTTTGTTTTCTTGTGTTGCCGAGTGATTTCCTGTAGATAGCAATTGTCGCCCATGTATGCTTTTCCCTCTTAAGTCTGGATTTTTCTGATTCATAGAAATAGTCTCATCCGTCTTTTCACGGACTTGAAAAACATACTTAAACGGACCTCGGACATCCGACTCTCCAACCTCACTGATTTAACCACTTTTTTCGTTGGATGTCCGAGATGAACCTCGATTCGACCAAGCAGCAAGATGAGCCAGAGAAGATCATCACCTATAAATGTGTTAGCTCGTCGGATAAGAAAGCTCAAGAATCTTCTTCGGATTCCTCCGATACTTCTGACTCGTCAAGTGATTCCAATACATCGAGTAGTTTGGACGATGATTTTGAGGCGGAGTCTTCTAGTGATTCCAGTAGTGAGGATGATGCTAAGACTGAAGAAAGGCCCGTCAATGGTGACAAAAGGAAGCCGGATAAATCTGTCGTTCCGGACGAGTCTCAATCACAATCGTCCCTTCAAGTGAGAGAGCGGGTGAGAAGACTTTCCGTCCGATGAGGTGGGTCATTGAGAGTGCCATTGGTGACTGAGAATATTGTAACGGAGATTGGTCATCCTACAGTGGAGCGTCCGCCGAGAACCAATGTTGAGCAGACAGATTAAAGCAACCGTCCTCCTCCGGAATTACTTTTGTTCGAATCAAGAGTTGAGGAGAGAGTGATACCAAAATCGACTCGGCGGAGATTGATCCGTGAAGAAGAAGAGACTCCGGAGCAAGCTCAAACGATTGGAAACAAGAATCATGCCGAAGCTTGTCCTAGTTCGCGTCCTGCTCCCCCAGTTACAAAGCCGGAGAGAAGGGCTCCGGTCAAGGGTGGCCGGAAAGTCAAGGTTGAAGAGATTAAGTGGCCCAGATATTATTCTGTTGTGGATCGTTCGGACCCTAACGGGGAAATGAACAATGACAACTTCATTCCCAATCCCATATGCGAACTGACATATGAGGACTTAGTCGACATCCGGAGGAAGTGGGAAATTCCGGCTGAGATCGAGATGTTACTTCGTAACTCTGAGCAATCAATATACAACGCTCTGCCGGGTTACATAGTAGTGAGAGAGGAAGATCTCAACCAAGGATGGAGATTTCCAATTGCCCCCGAACTGTGCGACATACTGAATGGGCTCGGCTTAAGTCCGATGCAGGTTCTTCCCAGTTCGCTGGGTTATTTAATGTGGTTTGGAGTACTATGGAAACTCCTCGGGATTGATATATCTTTGCATAACTTTAAGTTGCTCCATTTTGTGGGCACTCCGCCAAAGACTCCGGAGTTCTATTTCTTCAATGCGCGTCCGAATTATGTGTATCTAAAAGATATTCCTTCTACTCTTGGTATTCGCTGGTGGCGTAGGTCTTTCTACGTCCACTATGCATTGAAAGAGCGCGAGCCTGAGGAGAGCCGGAAATAGTTCAACGTGCTTAAGCATTTTATCCGGACGACGATTCCGAAATATACTCCGGACAAGAGTGATATTCCAATATGGTTGGAAGGCCTCCATAAGAAGAACAGAGAGAAAAAATATTTCTTCCGGTTGATGGTCACTCAACCTATTCCTTACTTGGTTGGTCTTGCACCGGGCTGCTTTTGTAACAAATTTACAACTTTGGTAGGTAGATTCTTCTTGTTCTCTTATCTCTGTCTGTTTTATTCACTAACTCTTTTTTCCTTGTATGTCCGTTTTGCAGAGTACTGGTTTTCACACGGCATATTTGAGTTTTTGGCTTTGAAGGATGAGGTGATGGCATTGCAGAGCCAACAACTCTTGGACCAGGTCCAGGCCAAGAAAATAGAGGTTCAGGCCACTATTCCCGGTCCTCATCCCAAGAACATAGCAAAGCAATATGTAGAGAAGGGGGCTAGGGTTAAGGCCGGGAAGTCTCCGTTGAAGTTAGACGTGCCGAACAAAGGCATGCCAAATAAGGAGAAGAAAACCAAAGAAGAAAAGAACAAGGAGAAGAAAGAAAAGAAAGAGAAGAAAAAGGAAAAGAAGGATAAAAAGAAGGATCGCAAGAGGAAGAGATCCGAGGCTCATGATGACGAAGGACCGGAGGAGGTTAGTGGTCAGGCGGATCCTAAAAAGGATGCCGAGAAGGAAGATGAAGTGCAGACCCAAAACGACGAAGAGATGCTTGACACCGGAGCTAGTGGTTCCGGATCCCAAAGGACCAGAGAGGAGTCCGATGCGCCATCTCCCCATAAGATGGCCATGTTAAAGAAGCTTGCAGCTTGGTCAACTACAAGGAAGGTGGAAAACAAAAAGAGTGTGAGATAAAGGATCTCAGTGGTGTTCGGTGCATCAGTGTAATTTGATAACAGTAGAATGGTAAAGCAGAAAACTTTATTTCGAAACCATGATGCTCATGCAAAAATCCTTGAACAGTAAATGGTTCGGTAAACGGTAAAGCAGAAAACTTTATTTCAAAACAATGATGCTCATGCAATAATCTTTGAAAAGATGATAAGTAGTTCGGTAAATGTGAACGGTATCGGATACGGTAACTTTGGTGCAGTCCCCCTTATTGCTCCTACTCCCGGTAGCCCTTATAACTCCCTCTAGAGAGATCAACTCCAGGCGGTCGGTACCTCGTGTACATTCNAGGGTGGTATGCCTCTACGACCCAATCTCAGACCTTGCATCGCGTCTAGTTGGGATTAGACTAAGCTAGCCATTACATATCTCGATAGTCATCACTGTCCAAGCCCACATAACAGTCTAACTTAATCGACCGGTCAACGGAAAGCGGTACGGTATCGGAAACAATTCGGTATCCATTCGGTAACGGTTCAAAAACATTTCCAAAACATTTCAAGTACATATCAAAAGGGTTTTCCAACGGTTCAAAAGCAGTGTAAACAGTTCGCAAATGATTTAGAAACAAATGCATAAGTGCGGTGTCAAAAGCATGCCATACTTAGGGCAAAACACATATAGCGGATGCAACCTATCTATTAGCTAATACATAATGCATAGTGATAACCTTCCTTGCAGTTGAAAATAGATATAGTTTTCGGTGAACACTCACCTTGACAAGGGGATGAACTTAGCATGGTGAAAAGCAGCTACGAAGCAACAATGACTTAACCTAGAAATAAACCATGTGTCACTACCTTGCGTAAACAAGACTTAAGAAAATAAATAAAAGAAGAATAAGGGAAAGGGTGTCCTAAAGGGTGTCACAAACAAGAACTCAAGGTCACAAATCAGCATACGAGTCATATACGGTCAACAGTTCAGATCAGGGTGAAATTACCAAAATACCCCTAGGTCTCAAATGTCACAAAACAGTCCATAATTCAGTTTCGCTTAAAGTTTAAGATTCAAAACGGCAACATGCTAATCATAACAACTAGAAATCAGTCATGCTCACAAATCAAAACATCATCATGCTCTATCACAACCAACAGTCAAATAAAAAAGGCTACGCCCCGAACAAGCAGAAAATCATCACAAAGGCTACGCCTCGAACAAGCAGAAAATCAGAATCAAGACCAGTGCCACACACAAATAGAATATAAAATCAAAGGCAATGCCCCAACAAACAAAATCAAGGTCTCGGTTTTCTAATGGCTGTAGTGGATAGAAGAGAGACAGAGAAAGATGGAGAAAGAAGAAGCAGCAAACTGAAAATTCGAATGGTAAACAAGGTCAAGATTCAATCTTTTGAATCTGGAAATTGGATAGAGAGAAAAAGAAGAAGGGATAAACTACTTACCGAAGAAATCAACACAAACGGAGTAGAAAATCACAAGGTGGCGATGGTGGTGGCCGACGGCGGTGAGGTGGTGTTTGGTGAAGTGGGTTTCTTTGTTTGCTTTGATTTTGAGAGAAACAGAGTAGAAAATCTGGAGAAAAGGATTTTATATAATCTTTCTCTTCTATTCTTTTTGGATTGGAATCATATCATGAGAAGGATTTTGGAAGGAAGAAGAAAAGAGTTCGAGAATGAAAGGGAAGGGGTGGCCGGCGGTGATGGGTGAGAAAGGGGGGAGGTGATTTGATTTTTTTGGGGAGTTTGGGAGGAAGGAGAAGTCTCGTGTTTGTATTATAATTGCTGATGTCATCTTTGACTAGCTTTTGACTAGGGTTTGAATAGTCAAAGGGATAGAATGGGCTTGGCTTTTAGTGGACTAGACTACAGAATGGGCTTAAATAATTAAATCAAAGTTGGGTCTTGAAAATAAGCCCGGTTCGGTAGTAACTAGCTACGCTCTTAATAAACGAATTCGGTCACGCAGTAAAAGATTAAATAATTAAATCACCCAATAATTAAATTATTTAGGTAATTAATTAAATAATCTAAAATAAATAAAATAAAAATATGTGATGTTACATTCTCCCCTCCTTAAAAGAAGTTTCGTCCTCGAAACTTGTACGATCGTAACTCGAAAGGTCGAAAGCAAATGAAGAGCTAAAAACTACTCGCAAGGCGTAAGACGGTCGACGGAAATGATAACACAAAACTAAGGTTGCACCGAAACTAATATCTAACTTGGAAAGTCGAAGAGTTCGAGATACTTCTTGCGCATGTCATTTTCACTTTCCCAAGTAGCTTCCTTGTACTGATGGTTTCGCCACAGCACCTTGACTTGGTTGATCTATTTGTTACGGAGTTGTTGGACTTTCTGGTCAATAATACGAACAGGTCTCTCTACGTAGGACAAATCCTCCTCAATTGTCACCTCATCAGGTTGAATCACATGGGACGGGTCGGGGTAATACTTCTTCAATTGGGATACATGGAAAACATTGTGAATACTAGTGATGGTAGCCGGTAACTACAGTCGGTAAGCTACCACACCAACCCTTTCGGTTATCTCGTACGGCCCAACGTATCGAGGATTCAACTTTTCTCTTCGAACCATGCGTACTAATCCCTTTCTCGGTGACAACTTGAGAAAGACAAAATCGCCTACTTCAAATTCTAACTCACGTCGGCGATTATCGGCATAACTGTTTTGCCTACTTTGAGATGTCTTTAACCTCTCTTGGATAAGCCTAACTTTCTCCACGGTTTCCTGTACTAGCTCATTAGGAGTCCTTTCTCCAACTACAGTTTGAGAAACTCTATCCTCTAAATTCCAATACAGAGGTGACCTACACTTCCTTTCATACAAGGTCTCGAATGGTGCCATTCCAATCGATGCTTGATAACTATTGTTGTATGCATACTCAATCAAGAGTAAGTGTTGTGCCCAACTCCCTTGATGATCTAGTACACACAATCTCAGTAGTTCCTCTAAGGTCTGTATGGTTCTCTCAGATTGCCCATCTGTCTGTGGGTGAGCTGCTGTGCTAAAGTTTAACTTGGTACCTAAACCTTCTTTCACTTGCTTCCAAAATCTCGAGACAAACTTCGGATCTCGATTCGACACAATACTCACAAGAGTACCATGCAACCTAATTATCTCATCTCGGTAAATCTCGGCTCACTTCTCAGACGTATAAGTAGTCTTCACCGGTAAGAAGTGTGCCAATTTCGTCAACCTATCGACAATCACCCAAATACTATCAAATCCACCTCTTACTACCGGTAGACCAGTCACAAAATCCATAGTGATCATTTACCATTTCCACTGTGGAATCTCTAGAGGTCGTAGCAATCCTCCAGGTTTTTGGTGCTCAGCCTTAACATGCTGGCAGACCAAACAACTTTGCACATACTGTGCAATATCACTCTTCATATTCACCCACCAGTAAACCTTCTTCAAATCCTCGTACATCTTGGTTCCTCCAGGATGCATGGAATACTTGGTTCTATGAGCCTCTTTCAAAATCAAACGCCTAAGCTCATCATTCGCAGGTACGCACATTCTACCTTGAAACCTTAGTACACAAGTCTCATCAATGGCGAATCTCGAATTATGAGGTTCTGTCAAATGTGCCTTTATGTCTTGTAACTCCTCATCGACTTCTTGGGCTTGAAGGATTTTACTTCCAATCTCAGATCTTAGGGTAATATTGGAGAATAGGGATGTTAACTCGGAAACCTCAAGGTTTGACAAGTACACCCTACGACTCAAGGCGTCAGCTATGACATTTGCCATTCCTGGGTGATATCGGATATCGCACGAGTAATCACTCAAGAATTCCATCCATCGTCGTTGTCTCATGTTCAACTCCTTTTGAGTGAACACATACTTCAAGCTTTTATGGTCGGTGAGAACAGTGAACTTAGGGCCATAAAGATAGTGTCTCCACTTTCCTAACGCGAAGACTATAACTGCTAGTTCTAAATCATGGGTAGGGTAATTACGCTCATACGGTTTCAATTTCCTTGATGCATACGCTATCACCTTCTCTCCTTGCATCAACACACCATCCAAACCTTCCTTCGACGCATCAGTAAAAACAATAAAGTCCTCGGTTCCTTCGGGAAGGACTAGAATGGGTGTTGTCGTCAACCTCCTCTTCAGTTCCTCGAAACTTTTCTCACACTTGTCACTCGAGACAAACTTGGCATTCTTTCCAGTCATGGATGACAGAGGTCCAGCTACTTTCGAGTAATCCTTCACAAATCTGCGGTAATACCCAGCTAGACCGAGAAAACTCCTAATCTCAGGAACAGATTCGGGTCTCTTCCAATTCACTATCGACTCAATCTTTGATGGATCAACTTCCACTCCATCACTAGAAATGAAGTGTGCTAGGAAAGCTACCTTATCTAACCAAAATTCACACTTGCTGAATTTGGCATACAACTTATTGTTCTGTAGGGTTTCTATGACAATTCGAAGGTGTTCCTCATGTTCTTTCTCGGATTTCGAGTAGACTAAAATGTCATCAATAAAGACTACTACGAACTGATCCAAGTAAGGTCGAAACACTCGATGCATCAAATCCATGAATACAGCTGGAGCATTTGTAAGTCCAAAGGGCATTACTGTAAACTCATAGTGACCGTACCTAGAGTTTAAAGCTGTCTTAGGAATGTCTTCTTCTCTTACCCTAACTTGGTAGTAACCTTGTCGAAGATCAAGCTTCGAGTAGACTCTCGAACCTTCTAGCTGGTAAAAAAGCTCTTCAATACGGGGTAAGGGATACTTATTCTTGACAGTCACTTGGTTTAGACCTCGGTAGTCAATGCACATCCTCACACTACCATCCTTTTTCTTAACAAACAACGCCGGGGAACCCCAAGGCGAAGAACTAGGCCTAATAAAACCACTATCAACTAAATCTTTTAGTTGCGTCTTAAGTTCTTGCAGTTCGGCCGGTGCCATCCTATAAGGTGACTTAGAAATGGGCGCGGTTCCCGGTACGAGGTCAATACTAAAATTGACTTCTCTTTCAGGGGGTACGGAGTACAACTTCTCGGGAAATAATCCTTTAAACACCTTAACTACCCTAACCTCTTCGATCTTAGGTTGATCTTTAGGCTTGTTGATCAAGTAAGCTAAGAAGCAAGTTGCTCCCTTCACATACAACTTCCTAACTTCGGTAGCGGAGAGTAAGAACTTCTCGTCTGTCATCTTGTCTTCTTTCCAAGTTACTCTCTCCTCTCCAGGTTGCCCTACGGTGATAGTCTTAGCTCGACAATCTAACTATGTGTAATGCTCAGACAACCAATCCATACCCAAAATTACGTCATAGGCCGAAATGGGCAATAAGATAAGATTGGCAGGGAAAATCTACCTAGGATGGAGATTTTGCAACGCTTAATATACTTATTAGTTATTAGACTAGCTCCCAACGGGGTACTTACTACTAACGCACGAGACAATTCATTAAATGGCATGGCAAGCGACTTAGCAAAAACTTCAGCACTAAATGAACGCGAGGCACCAGGATCAAATAAAGCTTTAATAGAAGTTTGACCAATCTGTAGCGTACCTTCTACTACATCTGTAGTGTCGGGATGCTCATGTCCATCAATGGTGAAAACACGTGCCTTAGTCACAACATTGCTTCCCCCAGTTCACGGGACGGAGATTCCAGGTTGTCCTCATGGTGCCACTGGGTGCTGTTTCGGACAATTGCTAATCTTGTGGTCCTTGCTTCCACATCCTAAGCACAGTCCTTGCCTCCTCCAGCAATTGTTCTCATCGTGGTTCGCTCCTCCACAGTAGTTTCAACTCTTTCTCAATGTGGATGGCGGTCCAGATCCTCCTGGTGCGGAGTGAGGACGGTTATTCTACTGATTCCTAGGAAACTTAGCAGGTGGCACTTGGTTCCTACCTCCTTGGTAACCTTGGTAGCCAGTCTGGTTCCTATTCCCATAGTTTCTTTTATGTCCAACTTGGTTCCTATTCCAAAAATTCCCAAACGAATTAGGGTAACTCCTCTTACCAAGTTGAGGCACGTCAGCAACTCTTACCTCTTTCAATCCCTCCTCTACCTCAGCAGCTCTCTCCACTGCCTTAGCGTAGGTAGGCATGTAGGTTCCAAACAAGTTGTAACGAGCACTAGACTTCAAACCCTTCACGAAAAGTCGTACCTTCTCACGTTCGTCATCTTGGAAATGGGGCACGTACTTCAACAGTCGCGTGAACTCAGCGTCGTAATTAGCCATATTCATCTTGCCTTGCACCAAGCTATGGAATTCATCTCTCCTACCTTCACGAACCATACGAGGGACAAACTCTCCAAGAAATTCCTTCTCGAAATTATCCCAAGTGCGTTCCACTTGTTCCAATCTCCACTTGGTGTCGACATTCCTCCACCAATTCCTCGCTGCGCTCTCAAACTGGAAAGTTGCTAGCTCGATCATCCTTTCCTCAGGATAGTGCAAGATCGAGAACAAGTTCTCCATGCTTTCTAGCCATAACTCGGCCTTACGAGCATTCGGTGCTCCATTGAACTTGTCAGGACGGAAACGAGCGAATCGTTCAGCAGCTTGATCGATGGTCAAGGGCGGCGGCTGATGTGGAGCTGTCGGTGGTGCCCTTACGTTACGCATGCTTTCGCTAAAGTGACCCAAAGCAGCGATGATGCGTTGCACTTGGTCTTGGTCCTCACCTTCGGTGGCGTTGTCATTGTTGGTACTATTCGAGCGGTTGCTACGGGGAGCCATTCTAAGAACGAAAAACTACTTAAGTACGTAATTAACATTCTCGAGTGCACTAACCTAAGGGTTTAGGCAAGACCTAAGTCAACTATTGCATGAAATAAATGACAGAAATGAAGCATGCATGGGGCAAAGCATAGTAACTAACACATTAAGGCATGAAAGGCATAAAGCTTAAACGACTACGCATGCAACTTAACTCAAAGCATAATCTCAATTAAATAACCAAATAAGGTAGTCTTAAAAGAAAGATAGTACGGAAAGCAAAGCTAACGGTGCGGTAGGTCTCTCACGAGAAATAAACTAAACTAAAAGAAGACGAAGAAAGCGCATCCTAAAAGTCATTTCCCACATCATCTCCAATCTGCCTATCGGCGTCGCCATCGGAATCCTCTCGTGGGTCGCTATCCTCTCTACTATCGAGGTTGTGAAACTCCTTTGGTTCGCTCTTAGGCTTCTTGATTGGTCCAAAATCTCGGTGTGGGGGTATCGACTTTCTAGCGTTGATCTTGGAACGTTTTGGGGCAGCTCTCGCGGCTTGCATGGCTTGACGGAGGTAAATGTTATCGAGTTCGCGCTTCTGGACTTCATCCTTAAGCCTCAAAGTTTCCAACCAGTAGTGGTCTCGCTCGCTAACCACAATGCCCATCACGGTGTTGGGATAGTCTCCAGCAGTAGGAATCGACGTATGCGGGTTAAACGCTCCCTCACGAGGGCGATAAAGAATCATTTTCTTACTAAAACTCATGGCTAGCTAGCTAAGCACATATAAACACATTTAAGCTAGTTAATATCAATACAAAGCACATTGAAACAATAAGAAGTCGGTTTTCAGAACAGTACAGTCAAGTCATCAATAAGATCAACAAAGTCAAATAGCAAGAAGAGCAAACACAAACTTGACTTGACTAATCCAGCGACATGGACCCTCACAAACACATATCCCCAGGTCAGAAGACCCTATCCTAGCAAGCTCGAGTTCTAAACTCAAGCTCTGATACCAGCTGTAACGGTAGGCGGAAAACAGACTAATTTTGAAAGACATTTTAATAACCATAAATAATTTAAAATCCTCAAAATATGCAATAAATAAACAAGGGGTTTTCAAATCCAACATTTGCAAGTAATGGAAAGGACAGTAGTAAAAATGCTTGTAAAAGTTCTTGCACTTATTCGAAAAACATAACAAAATCCCGACATCTTAAGCTTGGTCACCTACAAGGAAGGTGTAAAACAAAAAGAGTGTGAGATAAAGGATCTCAGTGGTGTTCGGTGCATCAGTGTAATTTGATAACAGTAGAATGGTAAAGCAGAAAACTTTATTTTGAAACCATGATGCTCATGCAAAAATCCTTGAACAGTAAATGGTTCGGTAAACGGTAAAGCAGAAAACTTTATTTCAAAACAATGATGCTCATTCAATAATCTTTGAAAAGATGATAAGTAGTTCGGTAAATGTGAACGGTATCGGATACGGTAACTTTGGTGCAGTCCCCCTTATTTCTCCTACTCCCAGTAGCCCTTATAACTCCCCCTAGATAGATCAACTCCAGGCGGTCGGTACCTAGTGTACATTTGAGGGTGGTATGCCTCTACGACCCAATCTCAGACCTTGCATCGCGTCTTGTCGGGATTAGACTAAGCTAGCCATTACATATCTCGATAGTCATCACTATCCAAGCCTACATAACAGTCTGTTGGTCCCTTAGACAACAAAGTTAAAGACTAGAGTGGGGGGGGGG